>BSDF01000013.1:9467517-9490017 GCA_027925045.1 Hypotaenidia okinawae | reverse complement strand
CTTGTCATTGATAAGAGTGGAAAAAGGGGTAGCTTATTCATCTTGACTTCAGAGAGTATCTGCACAGAAAACAATCCCAAACTAAGAAGATAAATATTTCCAGAGGTGTTAATTTGTGAGCCTTCAATTCATTTTAGTAGACTACCACTTCAAATCCAAACTTGAACGTAGACTCTTTCATTGAGCTCTTTAATCAAATTCATTTGTAAATTAAGCTACAAACAACCTGTCAAAGCCCATTAAAAAATCTGAACAAAACTCTTCTGGAGTGCATACTGTACACCATGCAGTACAGGACACTGAGCATCAGAGTTACACTGCTCTTCTCCACACTGTTCTGCAAGACTGTTGGATGCAAACAGTGGTTTTTCACTGGCCTGCATCAAAAAGCTTCCTGTTCGGATACCAAGATGGAAATACTAATGTAAGAATGCCAAAGTTTCTATACAAAATCTATTCTGCATCCACCAAGCTAATGGCCATCTTGCTAATTTTCATTATGTATCCCCTATGAGCTTATTATTATCCCTACAACCTATACGTTGTATGGGGGAAAAAACCTGGCATTTATCTTATCAGTCTTCTATCTGACACCACAAAAAGTTTACTTCCCATGAAAAAGTGCTTATTTGTCAATAGTTCAAATAAAAAACAACCTATGAACAAACCCATTAAGAAAAAAACTATGTATTTAAATAGCATTTAAGTTGAAACAAAAATTTTATTGAAGCAACAATCATAGCTGATCATAGCCTTGCAGTCTCCACTAATAAAGAACAAGCCTGAGATTAAATGCCGAATCAGTTCTTACTCTTTCAGTGCTGCTTGGAGCACAACTTCTTGTGGATGCATTCAGGAAGAGCACCAGGACAGATCATTTGCAACCTGGGCCTCTGGACACAAAACATCCTTCTAGCAATGAAAGTTATTCTCTCATCCCCCCCAGCTCCATGTTTCAAAGCTGTCTAAGCTCACAAACTCAACCCCAACCCACTTCTCAGCATACAACCGGAACGGGAAAGGACCAAAATTTTCCATCTCTAACGCCGAGAACTGGATGGTGCTTTTCAAGGTCAAGTCAGAACCCAGCACAAAAATTAAGCTGCGTTTTTGCTTAGAGCTCAGCAAAACCATGATTTGGTTTTGGGAAACTTATGTGCTTCATGAGTTGTGAAAGAGTCCCTGGGTTAAGCACAGTGGGGTTTTCAGAACGCAGAAGCTGGGAATGGAAGTAACGTGGAAATTTTGAACTCTTTGGGGAAACATGTACAAGGCATGCCTCACTAATAACACACTATGAAAAAAGGCAAAACGTTCCTCTGTGTCAGTAATGATAGCTTCTCAGTTTGGCCTTTTAATGCTGATGTCAATAGTAGTCCCATCCAATTTTAAGGGTAAGATATGTTTCAGTATTTTTTCCTGCAATTCCCTACTATATTTTATAGCAATAATCCTGTTACTGCTATGATGATCCAAGGACATAAGTACAGCAGAGTTTTCAAGTAACAGCTTATATTAAAACTTAACTAATATTAAAACAGCTAACATAACCTGAAAAAGCAGGATTGCTTTTCAGGCACGAATTCTTTCTCAGGAGCAGAGCAAGCAACAAACCTCAAGCTCAATTACTGAAGTTAAACTCAAAGTGATTGTTCGCAGCCTACACTTATCTCATATTTAATAGTGTTTGGTTTGGGTTTTTTTTTCTTTATAAGAAACAACTTTAATATTTATTTTTTAGGAAAAAATAATGTTAAGGAAATAAATTGTTTACTTTTCAAGATATCCATTATAGTAAAGGCAGAAGCGCTGAACTCATCGTACCTGAAAAGTAATTCTGCTGCAGACAGCACTATTCTACTGGGGCGAAGGACAGACCTGAAAACCAACACAAGGCTGTCCCACACCTTACAAACGTTCTGATAAAATGCAAGTTTATTAAAAAGATCACTGTCAAAGGCCAGTCATTTGCTTTGTGGAAATCTAACCATTTGCCATTGATGACTCAACACCCCAAAGTCATCTTGTAGAACTCATAGAAGAAATATGGTTCCAGTCCTGCCGGTTACAGTTAGTATTTGAGGAAAATGGCAAACTTTGCTAAATATGGTCACTAATGATTTTTTTAGTGGTATTTCTGGGTGTTTCTGGACATTTGGATACAAATGTATTTTTGACCAAATCCTGTAATTCATAATTAATAAAAATCCCCATAATTTCAATGAAGAGCCTATTAGAATTGGTTTAGGTCAACAAAATTAAAAAGCTTAACGTCCAAAGACTGAAAAAGAACCCTGAAAGGTTTGTACACTCAAGTCTTCTGATAACTGCTCATGAGAAAAAAGAGGAAAAAAAATGTACAAAACTTATATTACCCCCAGTACGAACTTACTGTTAATTGAAGTTTTGATAACTGATGATAAAGTGTGAACTACTTCATCTGCCACAAACTTGGAGAATACTATTTGGGTGCAGTTTGAAATGGAAATCGTCAACTATCCTGTTTAAATATTAAACCCCAGAGGGGTGGGGCTCGGCTCAGTTTCACTAAGCCCAGCACACCACAAACCACTGCAACACCAGTATTTAGCTTTTCTGCCCAAATGTTTATCCACAGATCTCAATGAACAACAAAGAAAAGTCATCTGTATTTTAGAACAGCAGAAGCCGGAGCACATAATGACCAAATTACTTGCCTAGGCTCACAGAAAAGTTTGTGGAAGAAGGAAGCTTATTTCTCTCTCCTCCCAGTCCTATCCCATCCTCATGACATTAACGACATCCTTGAAATAGTCTACAGTAAACCTAAATATTTAAAGCCTTATGTTCAACTCATTTCAACACAGATGACCTGACAGTCTACAAGACAAACATCACAGGTAGAAGCTATCACACAAATCAATACTGCTGTGTCACTCCATACAGAGAGTTATACAGAAAGCACACTGCAAGACACTTGCAAAGTTACACTGAATGAAATATTTATAATTTCAGAGTGGACTTGACACAAATAAACATCTTATTTTAAAATAAAAAATACAGTCCTTATTTACAGTTTGTTGTGCAGGTACAAACTGATGGACTTCTGTATGACCTTATTTTCTAAGTTGTCCACTTGCTTGCTTTCATCAAGTACCTCTTTGTTCCCAAACACTCCTCAAGGAACCTCTAGTGCAGAACTTCCCAGTGCCAGGAAACTCCATCTATTGCCAACGGTCTTCTGCATTGTTCAGTAAGAGCCCCCCAAAACACTGCTGCTGTATCACAGAACAGGAAAAGACATTTACAACTATTTCCACTGCAAGTCCTGGAAAACACGAATCTGCAACATAAATTGAGAGACGCCCTTAAATTGTAGAAACTACAAGGCCTGACAAGTGCAACCTACCAAAAGAGAGAAGTCTTTCAGATCCTAAATTTGGTTTGGGACAATAGAACATGGAGAGCTTTCAAGTCTACCTTCAGAAAAAGTTCACAAATAGTTTAGTATTTCTCATACAAATTCAAATGCTTTTATCTTAATAGAATGCAAAGTCCAGCAGAGGTTGTAGCAGGTATGTTTACACAGGCACCTCTTCATCTGCCACAGGGACAGAAAGCAGCTATTATTCAAAAGGATCTGAAAGAACAGTTAGAAAACACGGTAAGGAAAATGGAATAAAATTGAAACTGCATGGACAATTTAGGCTTAAAGAATGTAATTACAAAAACCAAATTAAGGAAAATTCTCTTTCTGAGAAAGCCAGGGCACGGTCTTTAGTCTGACAAGTGGCCAAACACGTTCCTTACCCTGCTCAAAAACCTCCTGTAGCACCTGTGTCTCAGCACTGGAGTACTCCATAGGGAACTGGAACCCAGTCTGGAAGTCACAACACCCCTAAGCATGGTTCCCAGCACTGCACTATGTAAGATGATGCCCTTTGTTTCTTTAATCAGGAGTCAATTCTAGATACAACAGTGCAGTGAGATGAGCCTGTGACTTTAGGCAGGATTTTCGGGAGAGCTCACTACTGCAAACTATTGCTTTTTCAACTGACACAAGATTATTATTTACTTTGCTTTCAACTGCTCATCTGTAAAATGAATCTAATAACATATATATATAGTGGGGAACACATTATAAATATATGATTAATACAGGTGTGAAAGTGTATCACCACTAGTGAGTAATACTCTCTAGAAAATCCCTTGGACCTTCCCTTCCTGTTTAAATAATGTGATAAGCCCTCTTGATTTTGCAGGGCAAGACTATTATATCTTTAAGTTGTACATCATCTAGGTGTCTTGATGAATTAAGTTTAGTATCACTGGTTTTTGTAGCACATAAATTAATTCTATAATTTCTCAGGCAGTCTCACCCAATGTGATCTCTTACACTAACCTGGGAGCCTCCTTACTTGCTTGCTGTACCTCCATCTTCTCAAGGACCTTCTCGGTCAGCCTGGGGGACAATACACTGCAGACATCTACTCTGCAGGGCATAAATCTGCTGTCTGGTGCACGTATTTCAGTTTTGGGAAATGAGAAGGCTGAAGGCAGCAGAACCTTTTCCTACAGTCATTTTTGACGGGGAAACTAACAGTGAAAGGCCTGAGAACATACCGTGCTTTCAGCACTAGGGACCAAAGACCAGAAGCACTCTGGAAAACTTAAGGAAATTTTCTCTCCTACCCCTCTCTACAAAAATCTCCTTGCTATCATTTTTCATAGAACTGGAGCTAGCTCAACAGCTCTGTTTCTTCCCCTCCAAAAACATTAGCTTTGGGTACTCAGAAGAACCCTCAGATATAAAGCTGGGTGCTATTAACATGTCATTTATTTTTCAATAAACATATTCCACAAAAAGTTCCAAACTTGGTTTTCTCCATTGAGTAGAGTTGGTGCTGATGTTCCCATACAAGCAAAGCTCTATCTCCATCAAAATCAGTCATGCTCCTATTATGATCAAAATATATACTTTTATCATTAAAAACAAACCTCACAGAATATGTAAAAGCTCATAACTTCAACTGAAGTAAAACATGGACAAGACAGGACCTCAATGATATTAGGCTGGCGAGTGTTTTGTTGGGTTTTTTTCAGGAAAAAGGTCCCACAACCAGTTTTCTTTGTCCCTTAAATGAGACAATTTTAACATGGCAGGTCACTGTGCTCTCGGTGTTTGTGTAAATGATGTAATAAAGTGTACAATTATTATTCCTCATGGATTTTAGTGGAAAGCCTGAAGGAAATGTTCTTAAACTTGCTGCTTACCTCTTTTCCCAAAAGGGTATGTTTCTCTTTAAAGTAAAAAAAAAAACCCAAAACCCAAACCAAAAACAAAACCCAGAAAAAATAAAAGGGAGTTATATTACTGGTAACAAAGGTTTTAGCATCCACTAAAATGTCAGCTAAAGTTGCCAAATAAATACTTACATGCTGTTGATGAGTGTTTGTTTAGGAAAGGGAGATTTAGCTGCTCACATGTTCATTAGCACACACAGAGAAATGGATGAAAAATTCTTTTGGTGCTTAAAACTGATGCCATGGCTGCTGCTTACAAGTATTTCTAATACACAGTGAGTAAAAAGTGAATAATGACCAGATTAAGATATTTGAGGAAAGCAATGATTGAACTTTTTTTTTTTTTTTAAATGAAGCAACCAACAAAAATGCTCTTTCTTTTTGCCTGGTTACTCTATAAACTCAGAATGCTTGAAGAAGATTGCCTGTTATTTTAGCAAAATATGGTGATTTCTGAGCGTTCCTGTGCTTTTACATATTTGAGTTTTGCAATGATTCAGGCATTATTGCTCTGTAATAGGTGTGGCCGCCTTTGAAATGTAAGCTCACAGCTTCTGTAGTCAGTGAACCATTGCTGATAGGGCTGACTAGTCAGAAGCAAAACTGGCTAGTTATGAAACTACTATAGTATATCCTTTATCTCATACACATTTAAAGGATTTACCTATCTATCCCACTGCAGACCTACTCATTGAGTAGGAGCCAACAGCATATGATTGTGTTAATTAATCTGCTATTGTGAGTAAAGGAACAGCTGCAGTGGTCTCGTGGATACGTTGTCAAAGGAAAACAATGTAATGTTAAGCTTCTGACTGCATATTCTGTTACAAAGGAGGTTTACGAGAAGTTAAATTCATAAATCACAGATCATTTTTATAATAATAATAAATATCATCTGACCTTTAAAGGAAAGGTTTTAGCATTCTTAATTTCAGTTTGAAATATGTTCTGAAATACGATACTTAAGCTTTAACCCAATTCTTTGTTTTGAAAACAAACATTCCCCAGAAATGATAGGAAATGGTAGTAGCTATAGAAATGACCTCTGACTGTACTAGATACATGCCATTGTAGTTTTAACAAAGATCAGAGCCCAAAATATCAAGTTAAAAGAAAAAATTGTTGGCTTCCATCCAATGCCTCTTCTAATAAAAACACAATTTCCAATATTATACAGAAATGCAGAATGAAAGGAACGTTCATTACAGGAAAAACACTTATTATTTACATAGGATTTTATCTTTTTTTATATGGAAAAGGCTACAAAAAGGACTTTTTCCTAAGTAAAATAACATAATCACTTTTGTGATTCAAATCTACCCCCTACCAAATCCTTTTGGACAGTATATACGTCGATCCTTTCATAAACACCTAAGTGGTGACTGACCCAAAAAAAGGAGAACAAATAGAAATTTTTTTATGGCTGGCACTTAGAACTTAACCACAGAAAATTATGTTAGAAATGCAAGTAGGAAAAGTTTCACAATTCAAAGATGCCTTGATTCAATAGTAACCTTGTGCTATGACTGGCATGATTTTATGAAAACACACGAAGAGCCCTTTAATTCAGAAGTGGATTGCTCATTGAAATAAACAGAGTAACATCAGATACAACTGTTATTTTAAATAACGGGGACCAGATTCTCAGTGGGTACAATCAGCAGATCTCCACTGGTATTCAGATTTTTATGCCACTTTACACCAACACAAGAGCCAGTCCAAAAAGTATTGGCTGTCAAGCAAACATGTCAAATGACAGAATTCTTCCTTTGTTTTGTTTATTTCCTCTGGCAGTCGTTGCTGGCTTTATTGGCATATATGCTGTCAACTGGATAAGCTGGTATTTTATATCTCTTTAATCTTTTATGTCTGTCATCTATATCTTATTTTAAAAAAAAAAAAAAAAAAATCTGTTAAATTTGTGGATCCAAGGACCCACTCCAGAGCTCTGGTACATTGGAATGAGTGATGGTTTTGATTTCAGAGGAACTACACCAGTTTAAATCTCTACAATGTCCTGGCACCAAAGGAGATGTTTCGCTTCAACTGGAGTCGAATATATAAGAAAGCCTGATATACTTTTATTCATAATTCTAAGTGTAATTTAAAACAAAGAAAAAATAAGGAACATAATTTTAGGTATGAATCACCAGTGTACAACTTGATAACCCAGCAGTAACTGTATGGCACCAAACAACAGATTTCAATCCAAGAGCAGGCTCCAAGGAAGGAGAGGAATGCCAGAAATTAGGACCCCAGTGTTTTAAACCCACATAAGTGATATCTTCCAAATTAAAGGGAATAAGAATCATTTTATGGCTCACAAAATGCAATGTGACTTATGGACACCAATACAAATAAATAAATCTAACAATAGCTAATAAATTTACATTTAGAAGATGATGTTCTTCAAGGTAAATTCTGGTATTCATACACCCAGTATCCCCCATAAATAATATATGAGCTCTTGAGAATAGTCATCTGTATTTGGGCTTATGCACACCATTATTTAGCAGATCTGACCATGCTTTATTAAAATATCAGCATGTCTCTGATTCCTGAAATATGCACACAGTATTCTCCTCAACTGTGTGGAACTGCCGATTGCTTGCATAAGGTCATTAAAACAACACTTTGTAACTTTAATCAGGCTCTGTGAATTCATGAGCGTCATTAGTCACCGGGTTGATGACTTCAGTGAGGTTGATTGGGTTGGGCCTTCATTACTACTTAGTATTATGTTTCATTTTCCAAGTCAAAATTCTCAAATACACCAATTCCTCGGACTTTGAAAAGCCCGATTAAAACAGTGCTATGGGCTGACACTTAGTTTGATGTTACCTGCTATTTTCACTTGACAAAATACACCAGTGCTTTGGAGGAAAACATCTATTTTTAAAGGAAATTACGGCTTTGTTTAAAGTTTTGTTAAAGTACAGTTCTTTTCAGGTTATGGAGAGAAGCAAATTCCCTAAGCTTCCAGAATGTAAATCTAAATTGTTCCCCAAAAACAGCTGAAATGAAAAGGTACATTGGAATAGATATTAAATTCTACCATGCTTATGACTGCAAGGCCACCCATGCAGCCTCACTAAAAATGTTTTTACCGATGTTCTCTTTCCTCAGAGATTAAATGAAACTCTTATGCCAGTTAACAACCAATTTTTGTCTCTGTGATCTTTGTTCACTTGGACATTAGCATGAGTTGGTCAAACTGATGCATGTTCCTGTGCAACCAGCCAGCCAGCTGGCAGTGATCCTACACAAGGTGAACAAGTATTTTATGATCCCTCAGATGGCTACAAAAGCAAGCGGTCTGGAGGTCACAGATCGCACAGCACTTCAACTGCCCATTTGGTGGTTGTGATTGCTAAAGGCCTCTCCAAAATGCAGAACATCCTAACACAAGTAAATTTATCACCAACAATTATGAAAGAGATCTGCCCTTTAATTAATGGAAACCTGAGGAGTGTTACAGCTATTTGGGTGACTGTTTCTGCTTATAGATTGGTATCAAATTTGATACAATTGATACAATTCAAACGGTTCTAGAATATGCCATGAATTGTCTGAGTTGAACAAGCACTGCTCTAGTTAACACAGCTTAGAGCCGTCACTTATTAAGGCTGCCTGGTTAAAAACTCACACAAATTTCTATCGTAATTGCATTTGTTTCACTGTGCTGGACATTTGCTGTTGTGTGACAGAAAAAAAATGGTCTCAGCTAGTCCAAGAAAACGAATGCGAATATGGAGTTATCAACCTATTTGACAGCCTTTACAATAATGCTTTTACTTGGGACCTACTTACCACTAATACTGGCTGCAGGAAGATCTGCAATCTTCTAAAAAAGGATTCATGGCTAGAGGCTGATTATACATGGTAGGAGAAAACAGCCATTACCACCTTGGACTTGACAGGTGTAAGAATGCACTGTCTTGACAGTATGTGGAAACTGCACTGCCTCTGCTGCAGCCACAAATAAAAAGTTATAAACTCAGTGACTTTCAATGCAAAACCTCTCTTTAGTACTAAAATAAATAAATAAGCAAAACAAAAAAGTGAGAGAGAAAAGTACTGATGGTTTTACAGTCTAGTTATTCCACCTCCACCCCAAATGAAGACAATATCTGAGGACTACCATTAGGATCAAGAGAAGACAAGGTAACCTATCACTACCCACCAGCACTCTAGGGCTAGGACAACCTCAGATGCTATGTAGAAATTTTTCAACTGTGTCTTGGGAGTATTGGAAAAATTTACATCACTGAAAATTAAGCTTCTCTCTAGAACTTAGGGCTCCAGTGAAGCTTTCCTTGGATCCAATACAGTACTGAAAAGCATGCCTGAGAAGGACTGAGTATTTCAGATAAAACATCTGATCAAGACATTAGAAAGTTCTTGTCATTGTGCAGAGTAAACTGGAAACAGATACAGAACCGGTTTCTTCAAGCACTGTAAGGCGTTGTGTGATTGCTGAATACCACATAGTATTACATGTAAATAGTAAAAGAACTAAGGAAATCTCCTAAGGGAAGTAAAAAATCTTCCCAGATTTGAAATTGAAAAGAGGAAAGACAGGAGAAGCATAAACACTGCTTCCTTCTGAGCCTGCAAGCAATGAGTGACAGCAAGACTGACACCAGGCAGAATGCAGTTTCGTTTCTGACAATACAAGATTAAAATCTTGAATGTTTTTAACAGTTTTCAGTTAACTCTGGCAATGGAAGTCATCAATGAAACTCTATTAAATGTGGAGTGCATGATCAAAGACTTTTAGTATCTCAAAAATAAACACATTTATGAGGTTAATGCAGACCAAAGCTTGAACTCCATAAATGCTGGTAACCTCTCTTAACCAGGTAAACTGTGTTAACCCTGGTTAAGGGCTCGTGAGACAAGGGCAATACACCAGGGTGTATACCTAGATCAGAAAAAAGTTTAAGCTGTTCGGTATCAGGCCCAAAAGAAAAAGAAGGATATGAAGATTTGTTTGAAAGTTAAAACATGTAGATGAATACTTCTTAATCCAATTGTTTAAGCCAATAGTTTGAGATTGGTAGTGGCCACGATGCCAAAAAGATCTCCATAACCTTAAAGAATTGTTGAGAGACAAAAGTAATTCATTAAAAATCCCTGCCATGAGGTGCAAGAGAAAGAAAAGCAGTTGGCTTATCTTCTTAATGAAGAGGCTGCTAAATCCACAATAAAATTCTAATGGCAAAACCGTAGTTTTTTAATTGCCATGCTACAGTAATCAGTGTCATTACACCCAAATACAAGAGGAGGATTATGTGTTATACCCATTGTTATTTACCAAAGTCCAATATTCAAATTAATGTTTCTTTGAAACAGGTTAACGTGGTGATGGAAAGAACAGAAATTTTTGAGAAGGCATAAGCCCTTTTATATCAGCCTCAAGTGGGCATGAATGAATTCTACCTGTGCCAAAAAATAGATTCATAGAACAGTTTGGGTTGGAAGGGACCTCAAAGCCCATCCAGTCCCACCCCATTGCCATGGGCAGGGACACCCTCCACCAGCCCAGGTTGCCCAAAGGCCCATCCAACCTGGCCTTGAACCCTACCAGAGCGGGGGCAGCCTCAGCATCTCTGGGCAAGCCTGTGCCAGGGCCTCATCACCTTCACAGGGAAGAATTTCTTCCTCATATCTAATATAAATCTACCCTCTTTTAGTTTAAAACCATTATCCCTTGTCCTATCACTATGTGCCCTTGTAAGTATACCATATCAAATGAAAAGATCCATGTTGGAATCTGACTGAATAATACAGGCCTACATAAAGCTGGTTAAAAAAGTAGTCATTCAAGACTGACTCTTACTTCCTTGAGAAAATTCTCCTAGCAGATTTTACATCTACGTACTAGCAGATTTTTGCTAGACATCGCATATTTCTGACAGGAGTCACAGTGCAGGGGACTGAAGTGGCAGCAGCCTGCGGTACAGTATGCTTAGAACTGCTTATCTCCACTGCTCCAGGCTGGCAGATTGCTATAAAGCAAATGTAAAAGTGTTCTAGTGAAGAATGAGAGGTGGTATGTCAAAGATGAGTCTTCAAGGATTGAGCTGCTTAGACTTCGGTTTGGGGCAGATAGCAATGAAGGAACCAGTACGTGCATAGACATCTACTGAACTTTTCACGTAGTAAGACACTGCAGACCAATGATTTGGTAGCTTTTCATCCAGCTGGAGATGAATATATCTCATTGTCATTTTGGTTGTCTGTCTTCTTGTAGCTTATGTTTAGAGTTACTGTATTCCAGACAAACAAAATCCATAAAGGGAGTCCCTCAGCTATATCAATTTGCAGGAAAGAGCCATGCAGGACACGGCTGCTCACCATTCCAGCTAGCACACGAAACTCAGAGATGTCAGAAATCCTGGGCTACCAGCTTCAACAGAGCAGTGACGTTGGACTGAACTTAACAAACATGAGACTTCCATTTTTAAATGATGCAGCCAGGTTTGTGGAAAAACAACTATTTTTCGGACAAAAAAATCACAAGTATTTTACATTCTTGACCAATATTACTGTATGTGAGCTATACTTAGAGTACCTGACTTTGGTTAAGTTACAGAATTTAATTTAAGACTCATTCACTCACCTCATTGCTTTTTGAGTATTTTCTCCATTGCATTATTAAATCCTGTAATAATATAATTTTATTTAAGGTATTCTCATATGCATGGTAGTCATTTGCAACAGAACACTCATCCCCTAGAGCTGTTATTCCTTGGAAAATTAGAAGGGGGCGGGGGGAGAGCGGGAAGGGTGGGGAGAAGCTTCCATAATTTTAGCAGTTTTTCTTCCCTTGCTTACTCACTAAGGGAAAAAATAACCACATCAAAAAAGTACAGAGCTGTCATCTTGGGTTAGAAGACAGAAAGGCATATTCTGCCATAGGGGCACGCACACATCTAGAACCTGCAGATACATAACCATACACTTCAGATGAGTAGTGAAAAGATAACGTTGAAACAAAGTATGGCTTTTTCCATTCCATATCTATTTCTACAGAACAGTCCTTCTGTGCATGGCATTGTTTTGTCCCCTGAGAAAAAGTATTTACAGAATGCTCCCAACTGATAGTAATTTTCTCAGAAAATGTATATATTCTAAATTTTTAATCTGTTTCTAAAGCAAAATAATTCCTAATGAACTGTAACAGAAAAAAATCTTTTTTTAAAAAGCGAATAAATTGCCATTAAATTATGATTTTTGTTTTTGTTTTTGTTTTTTTCAAATATTGCTGAGGAATACTCCTATTCTTAGTTTCATTTGTACCATGATAAAGTAAAAGCACCAGGGAGTGGTAATCGCAAAAGTCACTTTAACTGCACACTATAATATGCTGGAAGTGACTTACAATGGAATCATTAGGCAAAGTCTATTATATTTGTCAAAGCCTTTTAGGAAACAGCAACGCAAACAGTGAGAAAAGCAGCAACATGGGCCATCAGGTGATGAAAGAATCATATTCTATGGAAAATATTTGCACACCTTTATTTGAACCCTCTCACGATAGTTTTAATTATAGTGCTTCTATAAGGAAACAAACAATTGTACTGATTATATGGGTGAAGACTTATTTTAAAGAGATAACGCCTCACCATATGACATTACAAATTTGTAAGACAGTATAGAACCACTTAAGTAGTTCCTCTTAGAAAACAAGATTCCTATCTGATCAAATATAAAGTACATGCCAAAGGACATTAAGAATCACAAAAGAGAGACCATTTAAAATACAGGAGATCTAACCACTCACCTGGATTATACTATCCAGAATCATTAACCAAATGGAAAAAGCATGTCTGTTTTTTAAATCATGTTAGTACACAGTGATTTTTTTTACGGCATCAACCAGAAAAATTTTTCTAGCTTACCAATCAAAATCCTTTCTATCCCTGCTTAATACCTCTACACACTGGTATCCCAACACAGTGTCACCTGGAGCCCTCATCTAACCAATCAGAACTTGTACAAAAATGTATTAAATGGATGGATGGTATCTTAGTATCTCCAGCTTAGCAGTGTTAGTGTAAACATATATACAGAACATAAATAACACTGATCAATTAAGCAAAAAATCAGGGATAAGAGAGTTCTTTGTGATCCATGCATTAAAGACACTTAGAAGAACTGGGTAGTCTTTCTGGAGTGTGTATAAGGAGAACAAAATGAATATTCTTAAACCCTTTGAAAATACAATAGTTTTCAGAGATATAAAAGCATTCTCATAGTGTTGTGATAAGCAACATGAATAGGGTTATGATCCCCTTCAGTTTTAACCTTTTCAAGTCCCAGTTCTAAATACACAGATGTGGGCCAGCCTTCCTCAATTCATTATGAGGGTCCCAAACAGTATGCTGGCAGCCAGTGTGCCAACAACCAAAGGAGTTCCAGTCATGTGAAATGGAGTAAAAAGTTTAAAATTGGACCTGTTAAACTTTCAAAGTTAAGCCCCAAAAACCCTCATTTTCCACTTCATTTTCCAGAATGGTGACTCACAAAAGCCACACACATCTTAGTCCCTCACTTCTCTAACAACCACCAGTACTCATAAAGGCAGGGCTTTTAAGACAAAACTTTTTCCCCTACCTAACTCTGTGATTCTTGTTCAGTTTAAAAGGACAGCAAAATTAAACTTTTTCTTAATGAAAAACCAACTGCCTATATGCACCACAAACATCAACAGCTACTAAAGACATCTAGATTTCATGGCCCAGTGGTCTGATCCAGAGGACTAATTTGTATAATGCACAATGTAAGCAAACTGAAACTGCACTGTAGAAATCTGAAATGCCATCTCAACAGTTCTTAATTTACCTTTTAGGACCCGGAGCTGAGGCTGAGATCTGCACTGCATCCTCCCACCTTCTTTTCAGTATGGAGACTCCAGTCATGGGAGCTCCACTGAGACAGAATTATGTATTTCTGCACTTAATAAAAACCAACGTGAATTAAATATATCTGATCTTCTTTTCACTTATATCTGGCACTCCTGAAAAGCTATGTCAAAATTTGCATTCAAGATGCTGACCAATAATGTGCGTTTTAACTTACTGTGGCAAATAAAACTTTGTGCCATATGGCTGATTAGAGATATTCTCTCTCTTTTTCTTCTCCTCTAAACAGCTGGGTGGGTAACAACAAGGAAAAGACAGTCAGCAGCTGCACACTGTTATCATTACTTTGATACTGCTTGAAGGAATCTAAGCCTTCCAAAGGTATGCACCTGAGATTAGAGGCAAAGAATTTTCCTCTCTAAATATGAGAGGAAACAGCTATGGGAGTTATAATTATGTTTTACAGGTGTCATCAGAACAATGCTTCCAAATTTTACCCAGAACAAACATATTCTTTCTCTATTTTGTGATCGAATTTTTCAAAGGCCTTCAGGGAAAAGATATTATTGTACAAAGGCAACAACAGTGAGTAAATAAGTATAAAGGCAAACACTTCTACTGCAGACTTCCCAACTTTATCTATTTCACCCATGCAACTTTAGTAGTTATCCAATAGGATCTGCAAACAGAGCATTAACTGTTCGAGCTCTGTGTTTGATTACTGTGTTCCGGAGATTCCCAAGCTGGAATTTCTCTGAAACACCACGGCTGGCAGAACCCTCGCTGGTAATCGGAGGAGAATTAACAAGACATGTGGCTCTGCCTCCTCATAAGTCAAAAGGTATTTAGAAACAGCTGTAGGAACGTCACCTAATATTACCTTCTATGCAACCAGTGTTCGAGTGGCCACAGGAATGCCTGTTCGGGAAGCAGGTCAGCCACAGCTGGGGCTAAATGGGAAGAAAGAACTTCAAGCAACAGATAGAACAAACTGTGTAAGTGAGGAAGACTGTGGACATCCTGCTGGACCACACAGCTGTTGCACTTGCCTCACTTCCTCCATCCCATCTGAAGGGGAACTTCACCATACTTCCTAAGGGGCATGCATTTTAAGTCTTTATAAGTAAGAAAAACCCCACAAACAAACCAACCCATCCCCATGTCTCATAAGCCACCGCGGACAAGTGTAAGTAAGTGCATGGGAGGAATATTTCACAGAAGAGTACAATCAGAGAAAAAAATACAAATTTTTTTTAAGATGAAATTTTAGTTTTCATGGCCAATCATTGGCAAAGACTTAAGATGATTCTCATCAGGTCCTCATACTAAAACTCACCTTCAGAGCTATGCACCCTGTCGCAGGAATAATAATTTTGAAAGTTCACAATAAATGACTCGTGAAACAGCACAAATCAAAGGAATACTTGAACAAATTTCACAAGCAATGTATGGTGAACCTTCCTCATGTAACTCCTGAATGTGAAAAATAAAATCTATTGAGTATACGTTTCCAACTAATCAGGGAACAGCAATTGCAGTGCAGCACTAATTGCAGTCTTTGTGAATATCAAAGGTCTTTTTCTATGCACGCACATATATTTTCAAGACAGAAACCACCCTTTCATTGTTGGAAAGCACCTAGAAATCTCTGGACGCTACTCTACCAGCAGCGGTGTTATTTTTCTTTAAGTTTAAATTATTGTACATGGCTATCGTTGCTAGGTAGGACTTGGCTTCCAGCATTGTAACAGTGATGGCTGAAGCCTGGGCTGGACTAAGAAACAAGCAAAAATTCAGAGGTGAAAATTACCTCTGTAGGGGTGGTTTGTATTTGTTAATGCCTTTTTAAAATTATCTTGGATATTTGCTTGAGCAAGGTATTGCCAGTCTCTGCTCTCCAGGCATCCTAGCACTTGTACTCTTGTTGCTTTCAAGTTCAGTGTCACCAAGATACTTTCAGGCAACAGATCATCTAATGAAGAACAATATGATGTCAGCGTGTAATGACTTCTTGAGAAAAAGAGTGATGTTATTCAGCAATACAAAGAGACAGTCTCACTTTCTTCTCAGATAAACAACTTGGTAATGAAAGATTGTTTAGAGGTATAGAACAACTGGAGGAAATTTAAAGGGGCACAGCAACTAGGGTGTTCAAAAAATCCAAACACCCACATTTTAAATATTAATAACAGACAGAGCCACTGATGCCATTTCTATTGACAGGAAATTAAAAAATAAACACATACAAATTCAGATGAGAATTTAAAAAACATTATCCAGTGACAGACACTGAAGAAAGGAGTATCTCTCAAAACAAATTTACAGGAGAGCAGTAAAAAATATCACTACTCTCATGTTTGGCTTCAAACCTCTGTACTAAATTCACTCAATGTAACTGATTAAAACATAGTAGATGGCACTGGTATATCAGAATTTGCCTTTATGAAGCATCAGAAGTTTCAAACTGAGAATGCTACAAGAGCATTCCTTAACGCTTTGGCAGTGCACAGCAGTCAGGTAGTGTCAGGAAGGTCTGAAGTGTACTTGCATTATATTTCTTCCTGTACTTTAAGTCCACTACACTGCCGAACAGTGCTAAACATCTGCACTGCAAATGCAAATCAGGCCCAAATCCCTGAAAATCTGTGTATTTTTTAATTGACTAATGCCACCAGCACTCTGCATGCAGCAAAAAGATGGTCATTACAGAAAGATGCCACAGGCCATTTTTAAATAGAATCCATTTACATTTACCAGAATCTTATTGCCAGTCTTGGTTTTGTTTTTTATTAGTGCTAAATAGTCACTTGGGAAAGCCTGTTATGTACAAGCAGTGCACACACAAGCTTAATTCTTCAGCAACTTCAGACAGAAGTGTAAAATGCAAGCTGGAGTCCAAAGGCAAGGAGGAAGAGCTCTAGTAAATCTGATGCAAAGCCTAATCTGTCTTTTGTCTGTACAATCTGTGGAATATTTGAAAGGGAAGAAAACATGCCAGCAAACATTGCATGTTACTTGTCTCAAGGGAAGTTCTGAATTTTTTTCACCCACCCAGACACAGATAATCAACAGGAAGACCTCATGAGCCAAGTACTTCTGGGTAGGTCATCTATTTCTACATCTCTCTCCCCACATACAGGCTGCACTCACCTCATCAGCAACATGTACTATAAATCATAAGAGACTAAGAACATAGTAGATGCCGTATTTATGTAAGCAAAAACTATTTCTAAAGCTACTTCTGTAGGCACTCAGTTTCAAAATGCAGATGGACAGTTTCTGCAGTTTCCTGTAAGTCTGAAGTGTGGTGCCTCTTCCTTGGTGTCCAATCTTGCAGGTTTTTAAAAGAAGTGGCACTGCTGTTGTTGGCACTGTCATAGGTCAGCTGGTCAAACCGGGTCAGCTAAGTGTTAACTGCCCACTGAGTTTGATCACTGGTGTGAGACAGGGCCACACTGACAAGATACCAACCACGAACCTGGAAGGCTCTTAGTTCACACACCTGCCCTTCTAATTTATGCTTCAAAAGATGATATTAACTGGTATTAGAACAGAGAATGACTCTCTTCTTACTTCACAACTATTCTACTACCATATTCTTAACCATTACAAAAATAAAATTAAAAAAACCCTATAAGTTAGAGAGCAAAATAAAATGTACAAAAGAAACACCTACATAATAACTATTACATGCTCAACAGCTCACTCATCCTTCCGCAGTATAAACGTCAACTGATGTTCATATTATCCCTTAGAGAAAGAGTCCACCTGTCCTACAATTTTTTCTCACAGTAGTCAGATTAGAAGGATACTAATTTTCTGGTGGTATTTTGAAAGTAAAAAACCATCATGCCTTCAAAGTTTTGAGTACATTTACAATCTATTTCCTTTAATCCTTGGTCTTCAGTATGGTTCCACATGTGCAGCTGAGAACAAGCTTCATGCATTTAATTAAATACAGTAAAAAATACAACTAATGCTTTCTGTCCAGAATATAAGAAATGACATAAACCAATCAGCTTAAAAGTGGGGGTCTTGTTGTTGGGTTGGGGTTTCTTGGTTTTGTTTGGTTTCGGTGCTTTGGGGTTTTTTCATTCAAGAATTCATAGAATTATTTTATATTCATCTGCTGACTTTCACATTGCTTCATTGGCAGAGGATGCCCAGAGATGCTGCGGCTGCCCCTCCTTGGCATGGTTCCCCAGGTTGGATGGGCCTTTGGGCAACATTGGCTGGTGAAGGGTGGGACTGGATGGGCATGGCAGGGGGTGGGACTGGATGGGCTTTGAGGTCCCTTCCAACCCAAACCGTTCTAGGAATCTGATTCTATTATACTACTTACTCATCAGCGATTGATTTGAAAATTACTGAATGGAACCCAGTGTCTGGAATTATCGCCATTAAAGAGTACACTCTATTATTTTTTTTAAATTGACCTTTTGTATATTTAGTCTCAACAGTCCTAATTTTCTTTTTGGTTTGCCTCCTATGGACCTTTCTGAAGGCATAGCTACAATGAGAAGATACAGTTTTGAAACACTGACTTCTATGCTTGCCAAAATTTAGTCCACAATTTAAGAAAGCCCTCTGCTACTTAACGTCTGGTATTTTCTTTGGCCAAGGAATCTTTTGAAATTCTGACTAGAGCTTTGAAACCCCAAGCACAGTAGTGTAACATGTTGACAATTTAATTTTAAAAACCTTACCATGTCTTCTAGGCTTATGAGTCTCATCAAGCTAAATTCAAGTCAGCAGTGCTTTTAAATACATGTCAGGAAGTTAAAAAACACTACGAAAATGTTTAATCAATGAGAATTCTGTCAACAGAAGCTGTGGAAGTTTAATGTTGGTCAAGAGCAGAAATTAAAAGCCCCTAAGACAATGTCACTGGACAAGGATGCACTTACCTACCTTCTAACCATGGTACCTGAATGTACAGCTGGACATCCTTCTTTCACTGTAAGAAACTGCACTTTGCTATATTGAGTTCTGGTCAAGTTTGGCTGATAAGATTTCACATCAAATACTTTTGGGAAGTAGTAAAATAAAAGCAGTGCCTTATACACTCAGATTCTCCAACACCTTGCACAATCATTTATATATCTGCAAAACACATGCAAATTAGCAAAAAGTGCTACTATTCTGATGTGTCTTTATTTCCCATCCAATGTGCCAAGGTGTAAATGATGACACGCTGTGCATGGGAGTAGTGAATCAGGCCCTACATTGTCCAAAGATATATTAGCACTGTCTCCTATGAAAGGAAAAGCAAGGACACTAAAACTACCGAGGAAAAGAACAATAATGTTTTTCATTGATAATGCTATACATGTTCTTAGTAATGAGTCTCTCTCTCAACTCACTCTAAGTAAAGCAATTGGCATGTTCTTTAGATAGAGCAACAGTACAAATACAGCTGTGTATATCTGACACACAAGCGTTTGATTTTGGACTTGCTGAATGTTCAGATAGTTGATGAGATCACTTCAGTGTCGCTGCACATAAAAAACCCAAGGTATCTGCAGCATGTCTAATTCTGATATTAATCACTCTCCTCAATAGACTGAGAACCTGCACCAGGGTCACTACTGTGCATCTTTTCTTGCCCTAAGATATGTTGCAAAAAATTGCTATTCGCCACGGGGGAGCTGTGAGGAGAATGCCCGGGAATTTATGGGCATCAATTGTACCCACAGCTGTGAGTTCTTCAGTTCTGGCTGCTGCAAACGGAGTTTCAGGTCTTTTCAGAGTTCTTTCAGTGCAAAAGAAATGACGACTATTCCTTGGTGTTATTTCAGCAGTCCCATTGGCTTCAATTCCTCTCCCCATGTTCAGACAGCCACTGAACCTGTCACCCATCTGAAAACTGAGCAGAGAGCAAGAAAGGTGGTGCAATCCCACTATCAGATGCTCTCTTTGATACAGACAAACTTGCTGTGTTGAGCTTTAACGTAAAAGGTAGTACATTCAGTGTTTGAGGACATGAGTAACAAACATGGATTCCCTCAGACAACAGTTCATTTTCATACCTTTCTTTTGGCTGCAGTTCAGAGCAAACACTGCTCTACTGTACTGCCCGTGTCATATCCTCTTGTCCTTTCAGTGTCAGTGAAAGTGAGTTTGGTTTCCACTGACAAGTCCTGTCACATTCAAGGTTAAGCCTTAAAAGAAATGGCAATATAAAGTATTCTGTATTTTTCCTCTATTCCTGCTTGTCCTTTTCAGTGCTGTCCAGTTTCATTCCTTAACCCCTCTTACGAAGAGAGTTCATTGTAATTATACTATAGTGGTCACCAACACAAAGTCAACGTTTACATATAGCTACTAGATAGTAGCATCTGGGCAACCACAGTACTATTTCTACACAGAATAGGAAATAACTGTGGTGACCCCGATATCATTGTGTGGTAAATGTGGTTGCATGTTGACTTAATGTTCTTAACTGTGCTGCCATCATAATCATTTTAAGAAAACAACTAAAATTATAGAATAATAGAATACTTGATTGACAAACTCCTCCCTTTCAGAACTCACTGCCTACTTTTTCAGAGTAACATGGAAAATATTCTGATCAGCAGATACTTGCTTATCAAAGATATACGCAGAAAAATAAAACTACATATCTATATCCCTAAAAGTAAAATAAAGGCATTAGAATATACAAAGTAACAGTAGCAATCCACTTCCATAATTTTTCCTCTTTACATACATGGAATTATTATATGCCCATACATTTCCAGTTAATAATCAAAATGAAAGTAGTTCTGTTCTTCTCTCCAAATTATGAGAAATGGCTGCTTGCCTTCCTTTTGTTCATAGAAATCTTTGAATCACCTTTTGGTCTCAGATCATACCTGGTATTCCATACATCTCCCAGGAAAGTGTGAAGTATTTAAAAGGAATGCTTAAGACATTTCAGAAAGTCTTTTCAGATTTCCTTCTGTCCCTCTCTGAATAGCTTTGTTAGATCATTAAAAGGGAAAATGATGCAGTCTTTGATAAATAGAATACTCCCCTACCTCGGCATTAGATAAGATGTGCGCTGATCAGTTTTCAATTACATTAGCCTATGATATATGTGGTGAGGCATTCCTGAAAACCTAAGGAAAGGGACACCTATAAAGAGACACATGAAAAAAACACAGCTAGAAGTCCAGACAGGGCCGAGCAGAAATCACAGCTAACAGACATATGATTACATGAATCCCACCTACAGCCATCCTTACAAAGTACATCTGAAAAATAAGCAGCAGTAACTCTACGTTTGGTAAAATTTCTAACTGGGGAGATCCTTAATATTAACACTGGAGTATCTCTGATGGCTCCAGGTAGACCAGAAATGAGCTCCTCAAAACCCAGACATGGCCCAGGAGTCTTGTCCTTAGATCTGGCTCCCACTGTCTCCTATTTGAACATGGCCCAAAATATGGCCACTCCACCATGCCCGCTCAAACTCTCAATTCATGCTAGATGACAATGAAAGTTTAAGGTACAGAGAAACTGAGAATAACCGGGGAATAGTCTCAAAATACTGAGTGTGTTTTATAGCTGGAGAAAAAGGAGCTTTGTACAGGAGTGAATACTGCCACCAGGACTGGATGGAGACCGTGCTGACACAACGGACAGCTATGCTCACCCCAGCCGGGGCTGCTCAAGCAGTCACAGCACCTTTCCCCCATCCCACACACCAGGCCTCCCTGCCCACCATACCCTGGGTTCAGGCAGAAGGCCTGGGGCCCTGCCAGGGCCCATACCTGTGAACGCCCAAGGCTAGGCCAGCGGTATGTGAGGCACTCGGGTTCTTTGGGGACTTAGGCTGCCTGTGACCATGCTCCCAGGAATGTCACACTCCACAGCACATGATGGCAGTGCACAAACACCAAATACCATGCTGGTATTTCAGCCTATTCTTGGACCTCTGCCTAATGTTTCCTTCCCCCTCTTCTTCCCCCTCACTTTTGATAATACTCACTTATATACTAGCCTGTGAAACTGCAGCCAAGATTCTGGGGTTTATTTGGACCCCAAATTAACTGTCTAATAAATTTTGAGGCCATCTAGACTGCAGCTAGCCTGGGCAGTAAGATCTTTGAAAGCACAAGTAGGAATGCTTAGCCCTCAAAGAAGAGCAGCATTAAGTCACTGCAGTCAACTAGATGAAGCCGATTACCTGATTGGATGCCAGGTGGGGTTTGCCAAGTAAAAGAGTGAGGGGATGCTCTACCCTTGGGAATAGGGCCAGACTGCATACCCCTGGTATTTGCTCAGGGACTCTGTGCCCCTCATGCAACTGGAAGAGCTGGCAACCGTGAGGTCAAGCCAGTTTGCGTAGCAGGGACAGTAGGGA
>BSDF01000013.1:9417517-9462517 GCA_027925045.1 Hypotaenidia okinawae | reverse complement strand
CAGACAGATTTTAAACAACTTCAGGATCTTTTATTTCCGATCGCTCTATGGCATTGCAAAACAAAAAGCAATGTTTCATATATTGAAGAGGAGCGTTCTGCTTCCCTCACTCCCCCCGCAACGTGTGGGATTTTTAAAAGTGAAAGTTGGAAAAATAATCTTCTACATCCTGACATATTTTCAATCCTCTTAAAACAATCTCAACTATATATAGTATGAAATTAGCTCTCGCCTGTTACCCTTGTTCCTACATAGAATTTTCTAATGTGTCTCACCAGTAATAAATTGTAAGCGCGGCTATGACTCTAAGAGTAGACAGTGTGTTTCATGGGTATTTAAACAACAGCATTAAGTACTATAGGAATCCGTGGAATGTGGAGTGCAGATTTATGTGTCTTAACAATTTCTTTACTGGTTTGTAATAAGCCAGCAAACCAACACTTTATTTTTATATTAATTTGGTCTCAGAAGTAGAGTATACTGGAGCATGACAAGAACAACAAAAATAAACTGGCATATACTTAATAACTGTAACACTGAATTGCCTCCAATACTAAAATATTTATCGAAACTGGGGTGGGGGGGAGAACCTAAAAAGAATTACCCTCAACAGCCTGCTACCAGCTCTTTAACAGTGGGCAATGTAATGCCTTAAGGTACCTCAAACTGTCTTTCATTTTCTAGACTTAATGGCTGATTGCAGAAATCAATGTTGCCATTAGTAACAGAGTATTTGTTATGGCATGATTTCCTCTGTTGTTAGGCTTGCAGAATGATTACAGTATTAGTGAGGTGCTTTCTTTATAAAGGACTGAAGATATAACTTTCAATTTACTATCCATTAGTAAGTGACTTTGGAAATATAGATGAGGCCAGAAATCTTACCTGTTATTACTTGGAGATTTTATTTCAGCAGTCATAGGCTAGTAACTTTAAAAATTGTACCAGGAAGCTCAATATTTTATAGACATCTCCAATGAAATATTATCTGCTTTTATACACAGCAAGTTAACATGACATACAATGCAATTAAAACGTTTCAGTCCAATTTCTATTTTACTTGTACTTTCAAATAGATGTGAATTAAGCAGAAGGTTTCATACATGTTAAAACCAGCACATAAGTTAAAAGATTGGCAAAAAGTTAGCAGCTTGTATTTTTTTAATCAGTCCAGTGTCCAGTTACAAGTAGATATCTCAGTTAAGTAATTGATATGGCTGTGGGAATAAGGGCAATCAGAGAGGTTAGCCAACACGCTGTTTATTAATCCTATGTCTTTGAACTATAGCTCAAAGAAGGCATCTTTCCTCATCTCTTTACATGGAGGACACGGAAAGATCTGCCACAGGGGTCACACCACACACAGAAGAGGAGGGGAAAAAAACCCAAACCAAACACCTTCCAAAACCTGGAGGGAGAGGCCCTGGAAGTGACACTGCCACTGGTGACGGCACAGACCCTGCACGCTGCTGCTGGTGGGGTGGCGGAGGTGACAGCTGAAGGGCTAGGAAACCAGCCCTCAGAGGGGAGAAAAGGGTGAGCCGAGCATTAACCTCGAAGGCATTGCAGGAACCCAAACACAGATGTTCTGGTAACACCACTGTGTCCCTGAGGACTGCTAGAAAATGACCTAACAAGAGAATGTATAAAAAACTACTTTGCTGCTGTGATTTCAAATACAGCTACGAGCTTTCTGTGCCAAGAGGGAAGGAGAAGTTATCATACCTGAAGAGGAGGGTGAGGAAGGATGTGGGCTGTCCTCCTGGGCACTCCCCGTCTGTGAAAGACCCCCACCTACTCCGCTTTCTTCAGTAATGTTAGAGGACCCTGGTGTTGTCGACCTGCTGACAGACTGAGATTCTTGATCACTTCCAGACCCACGTCGCTCATCAAGACTACCTTGAAGTATTTCATCTTCTCCTTTCCTGTCTCTTTTGTGGACCCTGGAGTGAACGACCACTTGGTGGTATGTTCTAAAAACCCTTCCGCAGTCCGGGCATTCAGTTGGCTTTTCTTTTACGTTTCCATGACTTTGTAAGTTGTAATCGAGTCCCTGGTTCATACCATGTGACAAAAATTCTCTACTGCCTTCTAAAGGGTCTAGTTTGTTTGGCAAGTCTCTCTGATTGCCCATTTTAGTGCTGTGAACCAAATCAGCAGGCATTTTCTGCTTAGAGCCATCTGCTCCTACTAACACATACTCCCGCTTCTCCTTATCAAACATAACTCCAGCATTTGCCAAAGTGTCTTCATGGCTGCGCTGTATCTGCTGCTCTTTAGACAAAAAGCCATGTTCCATGGCCATTCCCCTTGCCATAAGCTGCCAGGCCTGATAGCTGTTTACTGGATCCATCTCCGCCGCTTTGGCGGCAGCTTGTAACCTTTCTATACAGCTGGATTTCAGAGGAGGCACCAGATTGAGACAGCCCAATAAAGAATGTTTATCCCCTTCAGCAATACTGTGGCCAATGCCAGAAATGGGCGAAAGGAGCTTCCCCAAGACTTCTTTCTCTTTCATGGGCATGTCTCCTTTGTTATAGATTTGATTTTGTTCGCTTAAGCTTGCTTTGTCAGGAGGAAGAAACCCACTCTGCAAACATGACAGATACCGTGAATATAAGTTTGCATGAGCTTCCTGGGACATGCTGCTGATGGAGACTGGTACTTCGGGATCATTAGGAGATTTGTTCTTTACAGATAACTTATTCAGGTGAACTTTCATGTGATTTTTAAGAAACCAAGGCTCTTTGAATCGCCTCCCACAGATCTGACAGCAGTGTTCAAAAGAATCCTTGTGCTTTCTCATGTGGCCTTTTAGGAACCAGGCTTGGCTAAACACTTGGCCGCACACCTCGCAACGAAACTCATTGGTGGATTGCTCCCCGTTCCCATTGGAGCCCTGGCCCTGTGCTGACTCTGCAGTTATGTGAGCCTTCTCCACGTGGCTAATCAGCTCCTCCTCCTGTGAGGCGGCAAAGTCACACAGGGTGCACTTGTAAGGTTTGTGCAGGATCCTTATGTGCCTGTCCAGCTCTTCCCGCTTCTTAAACTTGCCTTTGCAAAACGTGCATCTGAACCCAGCTGTCTGGGTGACAACTTCTTCCTGGACAGTGACTGGCTTTGGAGAAGGAACAGGGTTTGAAATATCAGGGGTGCTGTGATTAGCGGGCACAGACAAATTACAATTTGCAAGGGGCATTGGCTGGGTGTGCTGCTGTGCTTTCACGTCAGGTCGTGGCTGCAAGAGGCTGCTCTTCATCTGTTTGTCCCGAAGAATTGCCCTCTCCTCCAGCTCATGTAAAAGTCTGTTTTCTTCTCGGACTCTTCCACGACCTTTGCCAAGGTTTCCAAGCTTATGAGTACGCAGGTGTATCTTCAGGTTGCCTTTCTGAGCTGCTCTGTGGTCACAGTACGGACACTTAAATGGTTTCTCTCCAGTATGAGTTCGCATGTGTAGCGAGAGGATGCTGTTGAATCGAAAGCGTTTCCCACAGAGGGGACACGGGTACTTTCTGTTTTTCCTGGCATCATCCTCTATATCACTCATCTGAGACATAATCCCTAGGTTTTGTCCGTTTAAGAACTGCTGCAGATCCACGCGCCCATTCAGACTGGTATCAACCTCTCTGTTGAGCTGGTTTGCCAACAGTGCCATCTGACTGCTGATGGGCTGGTTTGCTATAGACATGTGGCTTTTGTCTTCTAGCTGTGCTGATGCCTTCTCCTCTGGATTCTGCCTGTTCTGGAGCTCTGGGAAGGCATGGCTGAGCTGGGAAGTGATCTGGTGCAGCTTCTGGCTCATTGAATACTGCCCATTGAGGATGGTGCTGTTGAGATGGGCGTCAGCTTCTGGCACAGCTGAAGAAACACCAAGGCACAAACTAGCTTCCTCCATCTCTGAAAATCAGAAGATATTTTAGATTCAGACTGTGAAAGAGCTACAAGCATTGAATCACTGACGTACAATTTGCATTTTATGTTTTACCTACTCGTAATAATGCAAAGGAATTAGTGTAAAAACAATAAAAAGTGTATTAAACGCCAACTGTGCTGCACAATTTTGATCATACATGTGCTTTCATCATTCCACATGTTTACCAGTAACCATTAATTACTATTTTAAAATATGCTACAATTCCAAAATCTCTTTATGACAGAAGGGGCAAAGGCTTTTACCACCTCCCTTGTCTTTCTTCCTGTGAAATGACACCTGTTTACATTTCTAATTTACAGAAAAATAAATGTTATGCATCTTTCCCTTTTTCATCAGAAATCCAGAGGAAAAAACCCCAACAACAACAAACCGCCCCAAAAATAGAAATCCATTTGTAACTTTCAGTTCCACTAAGCATATTCAATATATTACACATTCTACAATGAGAAAGATAGTTTTATGATTTGACAAAAAAACGATGGTATGATATTTACTGGTGTACAATAAAACAAGATAATGTTTTGGGAAAAAATAAAGTAAAGGACAAGCTTTAGAACAATAAAAGAGATTTTGCTTTAGTCAACAAAAAGTGCAGTAATATCTCATTAAGCTGATTAGTATGCTGCTTAGAAACAGTACTAGGTGCTGTAACACATGATTATAATCATAAAAATCCTTCAGTGTTTGCAAGTAAGCATTAACGAGGTATATTAAATTTTAAGGAGACTGCGACTAGCAGCTTTGTAAACCTCCGAGATTAAGATTTAACCCTTCTGTTACAAAACATTGTTATTTTGTCATTTTGAAACTGAGCCCATCAAAAGGCACATAAATTATCTTCTGCCAAGTCTTTTAATTCATCATTGAGAACCTTCAGATTTCAGTTCTTAGCAAAACTTGCCAGATTACAGAAGGAATACCTCCGTCCTTCGATGGGTAAGACATGTGATTTAACGCACTTTGATTTGTCTTAAAGAGCTCTCTTATGGAACTAGATAAAACAAATTAAAACCTGGGGAAGGTGCTGTGGAAAGCCTCAACAAGTTTAAGAATTCTAATAACTTTCTTAATATACAGTAATGACTACGAATTGTACCTACAGTATGTACACTGCAGAAAATTAGAATTCAAAGCTGTTTGTTAAACACAAGTGTTCTTTTCTGGTCTGCATAATTGTCCACAATAATCTTCTATCCTTGCCACTTCCCTACTCTATACAGAAATAATGTATCTATAAAATTCTATTTAAAATATAAAGTTTTACATTAATAACTCTTGAACTATATGATGCTATAACATTATATTAGAACATAATTAAGATCTGTGTTGTTCAGCAGAGTGATTTGACACTTTATTCACTAATAAAATTACTCAAGTCTATATGTTTTTGAATAAATAATTTGGTCAGCTTTCTGTTTGGCATTAGCCAAAAGCTTTTACTCGCTATGCCTTCTACACAGGCTATGGGTGCACTCCAAGTAGACACTGCTCTTCACATGGCTTCACAGTGTGACTGGATAATGTGAGGCCCAAATCTGGCACATACTTAAAAATACAAGTAGTTGTGCTCACAGGAATAGTCCAGGAGACTTCAAAGGGTGACACCCAAAAGCAAAGTTCCACACATGCTTATGTATTTGCAAGATTGGGGCCTAAAAAAGAAGCATGGGTGGTCTCCAAGAGGAGACCTACTTGGTGTCAACAGGATGACTGAGGCTGTGATACAATGGGGAAAGTTAAGGGAAAGTGTGCGTTTATGTGAATCCAAGATGAACGTGAGCTACAAAATTTTGCACAGATATAAACAAAGCTTTTTTCAAAGTTTAATAGCGCTCAGATTCAGGTCTCATGTCAGCGGCTCATTAATTACATGCTGTCAATGCTACTATTTATAAAAATATTAATGAGATCAGCTATATAAAAGGAAAAGGTATAAGACTGCACTTCTGTTTAGCTTGTAGTGTCTGGTGCCCCAAGATAGGGGAACACAGTCAAGTCAGGTGATCGCCCAAGCCATGTAGTAGACAAATAAGAGAGTTGGTTCCCATGCATGTTTTCTGTGCAGCAGACCACAATCATCTCATGTTTGGGATACAGAAATACTTTTTTAAAAAAAATAATTTAAAGCTTGCTTAACTTTTGAAATAAACCAATTTTGTGTTTAAAAGGATTAGCTAAACATCTGAGAGCTGTAGTGCTTAGGCTTGCTGTTACCTAAAGTTGACTGAGATTTTGAACACCTGCCTACACATTTCTTAAAAAAAAAAAACCAACAAAAAAAACCCCAAACCAAACAAAAAAAAAAAAAAACAAAAAAAAAAAAAAAAAGAGAAAAAAGAAACCCCCCAAAACCAGAATCTACTTTCAGTCTGTATTCCACATATTTCTCCTCACTGTGCTTAAACAAGGCATCTGGGTAAAAAAGAACATAAAAATTCAAGAAATGTATTGTGTGTACAGACACACATAGAGTGAAGAAGGTTTAGAAAAGTCTTTGTGAATTGTCATTATTCTACAACAGCTTGAAAAATGCAGTCTAAATTTCATTTATTCAGTTGACCTCAATGGGAACTGGTGCCTTTACATGCTCAGGAAGGTTTGGGTAGTTAATTTTAGCATTTTATGCTCTATCGAAGTTTGGAAATGCTGACAGATCCCAGTGGAGTTTATTAATTCTGATGTTTAACCCTAAGCATCGGTTCAAACGTATGGTTATTTGGATTGGGGAGGGGAGAGGGAGTTGTGGTTGGGATTTGAAGTTATGCTGTGGCTCTTTTTCAAAAATAACTAATAAAGTAGCAACATCAGTTGTAGTTGGAAAATATTTTTTCTAAGTTTTATTTTTCTTTTGCTCTTTTCTGTCTCCCACAAACACAGACACACGTAAGGTAGAATAAGGATAGGATGAGTAAAAATAAATTCAAAGGAAGATGAAACCCATCATTTTTCATTTATAACCTAATAACTATGGATCAAATCTGGGGAGCCTGACCCACACATGCTGATCTTCTGACACTGGAAATTTTATACATTTTTGATGAAAGAGAAATTTCAGCAAAACCTCCACTTATTAAAAAGCAACCACTTCTGAATGTCACATTCGCTGATCAGCTGTTCAGCTTCTCAGGATTTAAGTTCTTTACTTAAATTGTATTGCCACCCACATCTGCCCCAGCTTCCTGTAGTCCTGTTTCTCCCTCTGGCTCTGAACTGCCTCTTCTTTTCCTCACATCTACCTGATTTCATCACAAAGTATAACCAGAGCATTCAACGAGCTGCCACGTGAAATTTCTCCCCCTGCAATTCCCAGTTGTGTTTAGGAACACAGGGACCCTGCTACTGTTCAGCTCTCACGTAAATCAGACTCACAGTATTCTTCAGCCCATTAACAGCAAAACCTACCAAAAATCTCATCTTGTATCCACATGCAAGACAGAAATAAAACTCCTCCTCATCCATCATTCCACTATGAATTAGATAACCCAATCTAATTTGCCTAATTTCTCTAAAAAAATTAGCAATTTCATTCTCTTCCTCTTTATCCATCATCCCTGTCTAGCTCTATGACCAGACAGGGTTACACCAGGTGGGGTAAGGGGCTTTCATTCCCCAGTGGGCCTCTTGCTTCAGTTCAAGGTCCCCACCTTGGTGTCATGATGGCCACTGCACAGACTGTCTCTCAGATCTGGTTGCTCTCCACAGCACCCAAGAGGCGCAGGGATGCTTTTGCATCACAGACATGCCCACAGCCCTGCAGTCCCCTCTGCCTCCTCAACGATTTCCCAATAGACCCAACTGTCCTCCTCACACTGGTCTCAAGTACAACTTCACTGCATCCATTCAGCCCCAACAACCAAATGCTAAAACCACTAAAACTCCCACCTGACTGGACTTTGTTGAAATTGACCTTTTAACAGATAACTAGTTTGTAATTTTGAGTGTTGACAAAATATATATTCTCTACAGCATCATTCTTCATTATGACCTGCCCTTCTTGCCTCCCCAAAGAAAAGCACCAGGTTAAAAAAGAACCCAAGCCAGTCAAGTTTTCCATTCTGGACTATGCAGCCTATTACATGGCTTTCACAATTCTGATCTCTCTTACAAGGAAAGCATAGACCATTTTGCCATCACTCACACTGGGAGCAGAAGCATAATGTTCTCTGCAGTTAACATTTGTTTACAAAATCAACCGCAAATCAAAACTCAGATTGTTAAAAAATTAAAAATTGTTCTTGAAATTTATGTAGTAAATTTCTGACCTTTAATTATCTCAAATGTTTAGTAAAGACAGCACCCCCCCAAGTTGTGGCACCATACAGAGCATGTTGGTTTCAGGAGCTGCTTCTCAACCCTTCTGCTCTTGCCCAAGCGAGCTGCTCCAGCCAGAAAGCCCAATCCTCACCCTGTGCTACCCCACAGGCTGCCGAACAGCCTGGATTGTGCCACACAGGGCAGGGCAGGAGCATCCCACAGCAGGTTCATAGTGCACAGGGCAGGAGCGGTCCCTCAGAAAGCAGCAAACAAAGCATCAGAGGACACCCATTTACTGTGCGGGTGTGCAGAGTCCTATTTCTGTGAGGAGGGCACTCAGCTCATGAAATTCACAACTGGATACATATATTATAAAAATACTCTCTCATCTCCCACATGAAGGTACAGCAAGACATTTGAGTCCCTTTGATGATACTAATAGTTATTTTGATTTCACTCACATTTTTGCCCTCAAGACTATTTCCTGTGATATCAATAACGAAAGTTCTGACTTTAGCCATTTCAATTGAACACACAGATTTTATTTAACTATTTGAAATGGATTACTGGAATTTAAAACCAATTATGACACCAGAAGTGCCTGTCATCACAACTACATTAATGTAATATGAGAAGCTCGGCTTCCCTTTGCTGGAAACAGAGGGGGAAAAAAAGATGGTAAATAGAACAAAAAAAGTTTAAATATAAATATATGCCTCAACACACATAAACATATGCAGACACACACGTATCTGTATACATACACGTATGTGCACACATACACCTGTTATCTTTGTGAACAGATGGACCAAATTCAGCTCTTCCTTACACCTGTTCATTCCTACTGGACACACACTGAAGCATTTCCCTCTTCGCTGCCGTAGAGAAAGCAGTCATTTTAAAAACACTGTTGTGCTGTTATTGTAGCTTAGATTAGGTTAGTTAAAAGATTTACAGTTCAGTGAGCAAAGCAATGCTTTACAAGCTCACGTGTTTAAACAACAAGCTCGCTCTGGCCCTGATCCTCTGAGCAGTTAGAGTTACATACACTGTTACTTATGCTTTCAGAATATAGACCTGGTATTTATCTTTCCAGCTAGAAAAATTCACATCTATCTACATTATCTCGTGCTCCATTGACAAATTCTAAATACTGCAATACAGACTGCTTCAGTTCTTACCAACTCGTAAACAGGTATCACTGAGAAACTTCAGAATATATATTGAATTTTTATTAAATATTGTTCTTATTGTTGTAGCTGAAACAGTTTAACTAAGGCTGTTATAAGCATAATACACTGCTGTTAAGAAATACAGAACACCAGACTACTGAACCCTTTCAGGGTCATTAAACAGCTGTAAACATTATTACAAAAATAAACCAGAGATTTCATGCTTACATTTTAGCCCAGAGCTTGGTGTGCTGAGCAAGTACATTTTTTTCATCTCTTACAATCAACGCTGGTGACATTTGGGCATCCAAACAAATTACATCACAAATATTACTGAGGTGGGTAGGATACTGAGCAGTTTATTTGCCAGATGATTAATATATAAACAGTAGGGCAGGATAGATGACCTATGCTTCTTTGACTGATTTGTAGGCAATGGTAAGAGACATAGATGTAAATAGTTAAATTTAACAAAAACATGTGTGCATGGAAGGGGAGGGGAGAGATCAGCTGCATTTAATGCCACCAGGACAGCATTATCCAATCTGATAAAATGAAATAAACATTAGGTCAGATTCTATTCTCATTTTACTTACGTAAAACAGGGTAACTGCATCAAGTTCACTGGAGTTTTCCTTTTTCTTTTTTCTTTTTTTTTTTTTAAGTAGGTGTCCTGCTCCTTAGGGTATAATTTAATTATATTAGGGAAATATATGGTTTCTGGAGTGTCACAGAATGTCTTTAAAAAAAAAAAAGTTGGCCTGCAGGTAATGTGCCCTATCTGTTTGTTTTTATCTAAATATTACTAAGGCTAACTTGGTAATTTGTTTTTACTATTGCTCACTTTGCCTCATTTAAGTTTTGTAGTCACTGCAAAGCACATATTGCTTCTAAGAATTCAAAACCAGGGTGAAGCACCACTCGAGTTTATACAAAGTGCTGGGTGATCCTGTGCTGAGCAGAGCCTGCGGTCCCGGACAGGCACCCAGGGCTGGAGCCCCAGGGAACACCCATCTTCCAGCACCCAGCCTCCCCGGGGACCAGGCAGGGTGGAGCAGAGAAGGCATCTGACAAAACTATAGCTGCTTTGTAGTGCTGATATTTAAACAAGCTGCTTATTGATTCCAAAACAAAGTACTCCTTTAGTAACAACAGAGCTAACTCATTCCACAACAGTTTTTATGTCTTAAAGAAGGGTTACCAGAGGGATTTTGAAGTTTCAAAAGTCATTAGCACACAGAAAATTGTTTGCTGAGGCTGTACTGCTTTCGCTGTGGACTGAAAATACAGTCCGTTTCTAAAATACCTGTTACAGCTGTATGGCACTTTCTAGCTAGCACAGCGGTTTGGGCTGATAACTGATCAGTAGGAGATAAATCACCACAACAGTCTTTGGTTGGTAGCACCCATGGAGTGGCGGGCTGTGAACTGTTTGTGATCACAATCTAGGAAGACGAGCAGAGAGGAGAGGAGAGGTCATTTATAAATCTCACTCACAGATTAGAATAGAAAGATTAGAAGAATGCAGACAAGCCATTTGATTTATTGCTACTTTGCATGTGACTTAGCAAAATCTGTTTTCCTCCTTATTTATTCTATTTCACTTGCATATACTTAAGAAGTCAGATCCAAAGAAGAGAAAGACAAATAATTGGTACTGAAAGTTCAGTAGATTAAAAAAAAAAAACCCACAAATTTTTTAAAATCCTGCTTTATTTCCAGGCACTGGTTGCATCTGGGATCATTATTTTTTAGCTTATAAGCACTGATTCTTTTTTTTTTCTTTAGTGTTCTGATGACAAAAGTAAAGATAAGAGTGATACCAAAATTCAAATGGGAGCCTGATCTGTGGAATGCTTCATTAAAATAAACCTTCCATTACTTTAGAAACAGCGTTTTTAAAGGTAAATTCGTTATTTTCATGTAATTTGGACTGTATACAACTGATTAAACTCTCTCCAATTTGATCAATCTCCTGTATCTCCTATCTGATCATTCACTTTAATTAATCTAACTGGCATCTATGTCAGACTGAAGAAACTTTAAAATTAAGCTTTTAACGATCCACTTTAGTATCACGCAACACAATAATAAAATGCTTGGGAGACTTAGAGAAGCATATTTACATTTTCCTTTTTTTGTCATTTTTACAGCACAAAACAGGCTCCAAATCTTCTTTTCTGAGGACACTGCACCGCACCGGAAGCCTGTAATACCCAGACTCATTATGTAATATTAACATATACAAAATGTTGACCCTATAAATCCAGCATTCCTCACAGAGGTGAGTTCCAGATAAAGGGCAGTGCGTTTCAGCTGGGCAAGGATGAGAGCATCAGGCCCCCTGCACCAATCGCAGAGAGATGGAGCAAGGACAGTTAAGACTGCGCAACCCAAATCACAGTCCAAAACAATTTAAATCCAAAACTGTAATGCTGAGCTGGTGATTTTATTTTCATTTCACAAAGGCTTAGACTTAAATTTTGTACAGAACTAAATATAATGTCAAATGCACATATGTCCCAAAGATCAAAGCGTGATTGATTGTGAAATATTCATATGTGATAGCCTGGCGAGATTTTGTTCACCAGGGCACCTGTCAGAAGCATAAGCTTGGATACAAATCATCAAATAAGTATGTAAAATCATTACTAACATCCAGGCATGCAATCAGATAGTCAGTTGTCTGAAACTGTTGGACTGTAGCCAGCACAGTGGCTCACCAGACTAATGCTTTGGCCTCTGCAGATCCTCAGGGCCCCAGTTCAGTTCCTCCTGCTACTGGTCGGGTCAACTCTCTGTACCTAGCATTGACTTTCCTGGCACTTAATGCTAGGAGTAAGGAAAAAAGCCCGAGCCCATAAGTTCCCTTTGACCTGAGCCACAGAAACATCTGCTGGTTGAGTCACGAACTGCTTGTTGGCCAAGTTTAACAGTAACCGATCCTGTTGCGGATCAGCTCTCTCAGCAGTAGGTGTCACTGCAATAAATAGATGGATTTCAAGGGACAAAGACACACATTCCCTCTGAAAAATGCATAAACAGAACATCCCCGAATAGAGGGAGATACAGTAAGAAGTACTACATGGTCCACTTAAGACTTTTCTTTAGGCAAAATGCTGAAAATCTGGTTTGGGAGAAATGAAATTGCACGAGTGGGATTGCCAACAACAACAACAAAGTAATTCTGTCCTTTAGTCCTATGTCACTGAGATCCTTTAATTCACATTAATCACCTTCCCGCAATCCCAGGTCTATTAGATAAAGACTGTTACAGTTAAACCTTTTTTTATATATATATAAAAAAAGCTCTTTTAACAAATTAAGTCATTTTCTCCAGTGGAACAAAAGACCTAGTTATATGGAGAGACATCACACACTCAACTGTAGTTTTAGGACTTGACAAAGACCACAAGGTTAGCCTATTTTCTGTCAAATTAGAGAGTCCTCACCCAACCCTATATGCACACAGAACATGGAAAAAGAGAATACTTATAACAGCTTTAGGGGGAAAAAAAGATGTCTCAAGTATAGATTTAATTAATAGAGTGCATATTTTGGAAAAGCAGTAACCAATTTATATTTGAAACAGAAATATGTGGTATGCCAAATAATATCAGAGAGCTGTCAGCCAAGTCTACACCATATTTGGTTTCATTATCACAAAATGGTTTGTAGGATAGTTAAGGATGCTCCAAATTGCATACTATTGAGTTAGACAGCAGACAAAACAATGCATCACTAAACATAAGGACTACCTGTGATGACATCAACACAGAAACTACGTGCCTAAGTAAATGTTTAACGGTCAAAAGGAAAAAGAAAGATTAATTTATTAAACCTTGCATAACCTGTTGCACATGAAAGAGAGCATATGCAATGGTACATACCCCCAAAGTACACATATAATACAACCACATTTATTTTACATCAAACTGGGAACAAAGGAGAAGCACGGATAATGAAAAGAACAATCACTGTCCTTCTAACTCAAAATATTTAAGATAAAGCAACATTAAAAAGTTCCTGCAGGCATGAAAGGCATCAAGGGCCTCACTGCCTACCTGGGAAGAGCCAAGCTCCTCCTTTCCCCCAGTACACTGCTGAAACGTCCCCAGTTTCATAGCTGGGTGGTCTGTAAAGCCTCCCAGCATTGTGGTCATCAAAGCATACTGTGAGGAACACAGTGAGAGAGGAAGGGAAGACACTTTCTGTGTTTCTTTGCTGGACAGAGAAGTAGCCAACATCATAATGCAACATAAATGCAAACAGTTAGAAACTCAGATGTAACTTGCCCAATTTCAGTGCACCACAACCAAGTCCAAGGCTGGACAGGGACCGAAATTCTTCAGACTTTGAGCACTGTAGGAAAGAGTATCCCTAACTGATCATTTCCACATCTCATTTAGGAAAAAGCTTGCCATGTATCTTGACTTAAATAGATGTCTCATCCTCTGTAAAGAAGCCAGGGACAGAGTCCAGAACTCTTGACTCCCATTGCTTAGTCCAGTATGCCAGAGAGCTTTCTTTTATCAAACATAATTGACTGCTGAAAAGACTGGGATTTTTAACTCATGACAGACCTGTCAGCATAACATTTTTTTGTTAAAATATTACAGAGAGTTATTTTGGTTTTTAATAACCAAAATTCTTGGCTGTTAATCCCTTCTACCTCCAATTTCTGTCTTCTCTCCTTTTTTCCTTAACTCAACTGATTTATTTTTCCTCTCCCTGCACCACACGGACTTGGTGGCAAAAAAAAAAAGGCAAAATTTAGAGGGCCACAGCGATCCTGGATACAAGTGGATTCAATGAGTTATTTTTAATACTAATATCCAGGAAAAGGATAATGTTGAGAAAGCCTGTTGCAGTGGAATTAGATTGAGTAAAGGATGCAGCTGAAAGGCAGGGATGCTGGGAGGTGGGTAGATGTGGGAAAAGTAGAGATAATATTTCTTAGAACACTCCTTTCTGCTTGTAGTCTTCAAGAAAGTAGAAACAGCAAACTCCTTGTGGAATTAAGTGGGAAAAGATAGATGAGGAAACACAACACAAATGTAAACTAAGGACAAAAAAAGTAGACTTAATTATGACTCAAGAAAAATGTAACACTAAAACCCACAAATCTTTAATCCTTTGGTGTTCTGGTTGGTGCACACTTTCACTGATATATTACTGCTGTTATCATTTAACTTTATTAATTGATCAGTGTTATGAACACAAGAGCAGAGCCAGTAGCTCCAGAAGCCACCTCATACCTCCTCAATGCTTTCGCACAGCGATACCCGGTTCAGACTGAGAAGGGTGTGGTTAGCAGGCACTGCGTGCAGCTACGACACCGACAAATTGATTTTCCAACTGCTGTAATACCCTGAGGTCAGAAAATATTCAGAAAAGATGCTCTTTTTCAGACTGTCATTTTAAAGAAGAAGAAGAAAAAAACCCACTTCTATCTGCAGTACTGCTCATCGTACTGCTCTTTCGGATGCCTTCCTCAGCAGGAAGACAGCCCCATCAGGAATGTCTATACTACAAGTAACTGACTCAGGAGTATTTCCATGTATTTCCCCAGTTTCTTTTTAAATCACCTCTACCTGTCAGTGTGAGTTCATTCTGCCTCCCCAAAACCCCTGCCTCTTACCTCAGAGCCACAGTGCAAAACAGTTGTAACAGTTCTGCAATTAAGCTAAGGAAACAATGCCGATATCACGACGTGACCATAAAAAAGGGTCACATCTTTGCAGTACTCATGGATTCTCAACAGAGAATCTCCTCCTACCGTTGCACGGCAAGATCAAGTGCAGGGAAGGGAATGGCTGCGTAGTTCTTGCATCAAAGGAAGCATAGATGCAAGCCCTGATTATAGTGAAACGGTACGTACACTTAAATACAATGGATCCTAACAAGCTGAGCATGTATTGTTGTTTGGGCACCCCGTTTTATCTGGGCAGAGTAGCTTTGATCATTAATAGGAAGGGCATTGAAAACTTGGCAGGCACATAGCAGACAGATTAATATGGGAGAGGAGGAATGCTATAAAAACACAATAATGTATTTCAAAACTATCTGCAGGATAAAAATCCTTTAAATAATGTTGATGTTAATTGCAACATTCCAGGACCATGGCTGAAAAGGCAACCTATCATGGCTGATAGGTGATTGGCAACAAAGCTGACAAAGCAAGCCTGATAAATGCAATCACAGGATGACAGGCCCTGGTAAGTTCCACTTCGTCTGCAAAGCTGGTTGGGAGATGGACTCTGCTCCTTAACAGCCAGCTCTGACCAAACTCCTTTGAGTGACTGACAGGATCCCTGGAGGTTTCAGTCCCATTGCAGGCTGAGAGCAGCTGAGAGTTGTTATCAGCAGGACCAGGGACTCACAGGGAGTGCTTTACTGAGAGAGTTTTCAATTCAGCATGGAAATAAACATCACTACTTGAAGCAAAACTATTTCAAGTCTCCTGAACAGCCGGTGCAAACAAGCAGTTTGTGTTCACTTTCTCCAGTTCATGTAAAACTTCAGTGTTAATTTCCGCTGCTGCAAACCTGTGTGACTCTAGGTAATTTCAGCAAAAACAGAAAAAAAGAGGGGGAAAGCCTTGTCGTTTTAGTTTCAAGGACCCAGCCATGGGAGGCAGTGAGTGGGCTCCCACTACTTGCAACAGGACATCAAAATGCTCCTCGTGGTACAGGACCAAACACCCCAAAGCTGAGAACACTCAGGAGTTCCCACAAGAAAACTCTGTATTGCTTCAGTTGCCCAAGCAGAAACTCAAGTTTTCTGTTGTACTGATTTCCAGTGCCGTGCCCTTACAACAATCTCTATATTTATAACTGTATTTCTCTTTCTAATTAAAAGGATTTTCATGTCCTTCACTTACTACTTCTGAATAGACCAGCTATTCTTATTTGATGTGAGAAAGCAAGAAGGGGATATATATAGCAAATTGTGGCTTCTCATACTTCAGTGCAAAATTATCTAAGAATTTAAGTCATATTTAATCAAAGTATCAGGCATCCTTGTAGTTTTCTCTTTTTTTAAGTCGCAAAAAAGAAGCCCATTCTCAGTTTTCGGTTGTTGACTTCTATTTTCCTAGTGACTTTTTTTACAAAAAAAAAAACCCAAACAAAACCAAAAAAACCCACTATGTTCTTAAAGGACTCTTTGTTCTCTTTCTGGATTTTCCAAAAATATTGTAAAACGCCAATTGTATAAAAATTATACTGTAAAAAATATAAGTACTGTGAATGAGCAGAGTTATTCATTTATATCCCTAGCTTATGAAACACCCGTATCATGTATCCTTTATCCAACAGCAGACTCTTTTAGCTTCAATCACAAGAGCTAACAATATGTTATTGATATGATTTCAGGAAACTGTCAGCAGGCAGCTTAACTTTCAGCTCCTCAGCTATAGCGAGCGTATGCACAAAACGTACCTGTACCTCTCCTGCATGAAAGCTGGCAGCAACACGCTCATTCCTGTCAGCTGTCACAGCAGAATAAAGAGAAATGTAAACAGGTCTTCCTCACTAAATGCAGCCTCATATTCCTTACACAGCGAAAACGCACCACTGGTTTCACTGGGAATGTAACCGGCATCGCAAGCGCAGAGACACAGTGGAGTGCTCCCTGGGAGAGGCTGGAGGAGGGAACCAGGACGGTAACCAGAGGCACGGCAGTGGGCACTCATCTGTCTCGCCCGTGCCCACCTCTGCCTTCCCCAGCAGTCAGCCCTTTTCCTCTCCCACTGCTGCGAACGAGTCTCAATCCTCCGCCTTCACCCTCCAAATAGACCCAACACAAAATCAATAGGAAGGCTGCTGAACCAGGAGGCTGCCAGGACACAGGGCGGGCTACGTCAAGATGGGTGCAGCCTGAGCCAGGCCTGAAGCAGGGCCTGACTCCAGCCGGCTGGGGGGAAAGTCGGGCTGGGGGACAGTGCTGCACATGGCCCTTCGTCTTCACTTTGGGGAACAGGGGCAGTCAGAACGACAGAGACACAAGGCTCTTCCATAAAGGCAAAAAACTTTGTCATTTCCAGCCACATTTGTGCTTGAAGAAAAAACAGAGTTAGCACATTAAAAAGTCCGGTATTTTCAAGTTTTGGAGTTACGTGCTACTAGATTTCCAAGAGCTGAAGAATAATCACAAATGTCAGAAGCCAGAACAGGTAAACGAAGAGTGCATCTCTCCCCACACTAGGAAACCAGCAATTTCTAAAACTAGTTTTCATATTGGTTTACAAGCTTTAATAATAAGAGAGTATGTTGTACAATTAGATGTTGGTCATTTTTTTTGTCTGACAAAGAGAAATAACAGGCTACTGCAGGAGTTAGCACAGTTTTGGTGGGTTTTTTCCTCCAAATGATCAGAGAAAGTACCTTACTTTAAGGATGTGTCTCACTTGCTCTTAAAAGGGTAAAACAAAATATTCTTCTAGCTATTCTAAGCCTGCCATATAAGTATTATGCTGTTAGATTTCAAAAGGTTAGCTTCAATGAACCTGACATCAGTATAACCCAAAATAACCCATTCAAGAGAAAAGTAAGAAATAATTGCTGTTTTCTCTTTTTTTTTCTCAGCTATATTGCTATAATGATTTTGCATAACAGATTGAACAAAGTGCTGTTGTGACAGGTGGTAGAATTCAGCTAGTAAGCACAGAGACAGGGTTCAATTTAGTTTGTGAATCCTTTAATTGTTGTGCAGCTAATTAAAGAAGGTTCTTTACACTCGCAAGTGTTTACCGTTGCTAGTATGCATACATGAAAAATTAAATTGTGCCTTCAAGGGCTGAGAACTATAGAAAAATCATAGCTGATTCTGCAACATGCTTACCAGCTCAAAATAGCTGCTTTTCACAATTGGAATTTGTAAAACTTTTTGCTAAGCAAATATAGAGCTAATTAGAAGTGTTCGTTGGACCAATTAACATTTAAATAAATAAGCCATATTGCACATTTCACAGTCTTTATTTAATGATGCTTCTTAACTCTTTGGAAAGATTCCTTTAAGTACAAATAAGTTGTCATAAAAATGAAAGACAAAAATAACACCATAACAGTATATTCTATGCTTTTTTCTTTTTGCCTTGAAGTCTTTTCTAAAACTCTATACCTGTTACTGGGGAAAGGGGGGCTACACAAATCTGGTTCCTTCTTTCATCTTGTCAAGTTACCTTTCCACCCTTTTGAATGCAAACAGAAAAACATATTTGATTACTATTTAAAGTGTTATGATAGCTCTGTTTGTTTTGCCCCATGGAACAGAATCTGTTTTAGAAAGAAATCTTGCTTTTATCTTGTAAAATGGCCATTCTGGCCAAAAAGAAGGGTGTTCTCAGAAGAGATTGCTCTTGGAGTAACAAAAGCAGCAGTTTTCAAGTTGCATATACAGTCAAGTGAAAGGAAAAAACCAAAATCTGTTTTTCAGGTCTACCGTTAGCATTCCCATACCAAAACCAGTGTTGTTATTATACCTAACCCCAGGGTCACAATTGCCCGTCTCTTCAGGGTCAAGTGAGTTTTGCTTTGAAAACAACTGTCTTTTAATTTAACAGTCCCTTTCAATCAATAAGGCCCTTCAATCTACGTTGAACATACATTTTCCCTCTCTCTTTCAACCTCCAAACCTCCACCTAACATAAAGGTTACATTAAAAGCAGGGGGAAGGCTTCGTGCTACTTTTTTCCAAGACACATTACACTACCTTGTAATCATACTAAGAGCTAACGTGGAAGGACTCATTGTTGACCTTGGCTTTCAGCACAGAAAGCCAAATTAACAAGGACCAATTAACATTTAAATAAATAAGGAAGATTAACAAAGAATACTCTGCATACCAAGAGGGTAAAATAAACTGAAGGAAAGAGTACAGTATCTCCCTCAATCAGCACAACTGAAACTCTCTGGGAAGGATGCAAGCCCGCCGGTGCATGGAAGCACAGACTGCTCTTCCCTGCACTGGCAGGGCCTGCCGAGCACCAAAGGGGATGCAGCCGGGTGTGAAAGCAGGCAATGCTCTCGCTCTGGCAAACCCTGGGGAAAACGTGCAGAGCTCCTGCAGTCCTGCATGATGTACTTGCAAAAGGAAAGGTGCTGCCCACGCTTCTGGCCTCTGCTCTGCCCCTTCCCCATGAAGCTGTCAGCATTTGCCTACATCATGGCATGTGGCTTTGGGCTCACGGCTGGTGTCAAGCCAGGAAGAGATACCTCCTGTGCAGATTGTCAGTGCATGCTACTTCTGATTATGTTTTGTAGTGGGAAAGGTGTGTTTGGCTTTCCTTTTAGATCCAAAAATTTCTGGTTCAAGTCAAAGAGAAGAAAGAGTGGGCAAACAACATCCAGCAGCTCAAGAGGAAGGTATCTGGGAAAACCCTGGAGAGTGGGAAACTTGTGTTTATAATATCTGCTCCATTACATTCAACCTGGAGACTCCAACCTGAATTTTTGTGCCAACCAGGCAGTTTCTCTGACTGCTGAGCTGCAAACTACACTGGTAGGAAGTTCTCAAAATTTTAATGTTTCAGGAAAACCATGTCTACAGCCTTAATTTCATATACTTCCTTGACCTGGGAAGGTGAGAATGGCACACAGGTACCTGAAACTGTAACCTAGGGGTAGCTGTAGGGACTCCCTGTACTACATGATCAGATAATGCTGCACCAGGCAGAATGAAGGTAAAAGGTTCCACCACCTTTCACCTTCCCTGCCTCCTGCTCTTCCCTCAGGTGAATATCCAAAGAGAACTTTCAATTTCTCCACTGTTCTTGGGTATCATTATCCCAACAGAACAATTAAATCCCCCTCTTACTACTCATCTACAAAGCGTATCTTTTAAAAGGAAACTCCTCCTACACAAAGGTTATGAATAATTCTCAGAAGGTTACAACATGATCTATCATTTTAAGTATTTGGATCTGGAGTACCGGTTCAGGCCTCTAACTGACAGCCACCTTTATGAATAGTTAAGAGTTCACAGAGATGATTATCATGTACTATTTAAATATGTATAAAGGACAAAGATAATAACAATACTTTGCACTTTAATAGAAGCTTCTGTCTGAAATTCTCAAAGGAGCGCCAAAGTCCTCACAAATGCACGCTCACAGCTCCTCTGACCTGCACAGTTGGTCACCACTATTATTCTCAGGAATCTAGTAGGCTGTTATTGTTAGATTTCTCAAAAATGATAATGTCTGGCTTAAGTTATAAAGGAATTGAAGCTTTATCACATCTGTAACCCAAAGTGAATCACCACTACAGGAATGCTGACCAACACCTCATGCCAAGGTAGAAAGCAGCATGGGACACTGCAAGTAGCTCAACAGATCTTAGACCCCTCTTCTCCTGTTTGAGGAGGAGAACTCTGCTGCTTTTCAGGAATAAGCCTTTCTGTAGCTTCAAAAATAATGTTAGATTTTTTTCCCCCAGTAAAAAAAAAAATCTCCAAAAGTGGACTCTCACTTGATAGTCACACACTTTCTTCCATGAAGAGCACTTCCCTGCACTTTGGTAGAATTACAGTAGTTTCATATTTAAAAAAAAAAAAAAAAAAAAGAGGTTTTAAGTCATCTGTTTCTAAATGTCCTACTTTGATGAAGTTAAACTGTCCTATCTTCTAATCAAGAGGCTAGAAGAAAATGACCCTCTGTGCTATCCTATAAAATATGGCATTTTAGACACATGAAGATTTGATTGTGCTCAGTTGTATCTTTCACAGGTAATATGAACAGAGCTAATAATTTCAAACAGAAATGCAAAAAATAGGGATTCCAAATATCAACACCTATGCAACTATAAAGTTTAAAATGCAGCTAAAAAGTTAGCTGGGTTTGAAAATTGGACCCAGACAATATGAACTTATGCAAATGACATTTGTATAGCAGTGTAAACAAAGGTCCTCCTGTCCTTAAGGCCATATTTGCAGAAGGGTCAACTTGAATCTTGAATAATACTGCCAATGTAGGAAGAAAATATGTTTCACTTCTAACATCACTAAAGCATGTCTTTTATTATGCAACATAGATTCTTAAAACAAGTAAATGTCTTAACCAAAAGTGAAAACAAGCAAAGGAAAAAGAAATCACATAGGACCCAAGGCATTTGAGTTTTCAGGCTTGCTTTTACAATACCTACTCTGCTGCAACATGTAAAAACATTCTCACATTCTCATGAGTGTCAGAGAAGCACAGGTGACTTCAGATCTCTTAGAAGACTTGGAACAAACATAGGTTACAAAGTTTTTGAGAGAGAAAGAAATGGAGAAAGTCTATTTTAATGTGACTGTTTTCAAATACCTGAACTAACTGGGAACAAGCTGGTATCCTTAATTCCCCTCTGAACTGAGACAAAATGCAATCATGTAGGGAACTGGATCAGCTTTGTCCACTGAGCAATTTGTCCTCTAAGAGTGTCTGTATTCCTTCACTCTTTCATCCTTCAAAAAAAAAACCAGCTTGTCATAATTTCCCATATCTTTTTTCCCCCTTTTTTCTTTTTTATTTTTTTTATATGTTTTGTTAATTTTAGCTCAATTCTTTAAACCAGAATGATGGAGTTGCTGAAATAGCACCCCAAGCCTCTGGCTGCACTACTGCTAGCACAATGGGGCTCTGATCTCATTCGAGATCCTATAGCTTGTAACAAACAGCAAGAGACTGAATTCCTTCATCTCAAATACAACCATCTCAAGTCACGTTAAATGCAGCGTAATATTCACAGATACAGAAGATCAGAAAATTGGTTCACAACAACTTATCGCAGAGTAACATGCTAGCACAAGTTAACTGATTCACAGCAATTTTTAGTGTACCTGCTCTTGGCAAATGTGATGTAAACTTCGTACAGCTTCCAGTGAAACACGTATTTCACTGGTTTCATTAGCACTAACCTAAGACACTGCTTCTCGCGTGCTGCGAGGCAGGAACCGCGACAGAGACAGAAGCTGACAATTGGTAATCTGGGTGTGGGATCAGCATTCACTGCTGGGTTCTGGGGTCTTTTGCCAGGGTTCTGAAAATCGGGTATGTCAAACTGCAAATGGTTTTGCCAGATTTTCATTAGAACACCTGTGTTAATTTTCTCATGGGAAGTATGTGACTTTTTTCCCTAGGGCCTGTTTGCCACAGAAGTACCACAAAATGTGTGACAGGACATGGGCTGGCAAAAATAAATAATAAAAAGCACAAAGAATCAAACTCCATGCTATCCACATATACAAAGACAAAACAACAGGGGATACAAATTTTTTAAAAATATGCAAGATGGGCCCAATCCAACACCAACTTGGTAACAGTCTTTCTAATAATCTTCATGAGTTTTGGTCCAAGTCCATACTGAATCAGTGACAAGCATTTATACCCATATATGGATCTCAGGGTGGAACTTGAATCCAGAGATATGTGGAGCTTATTGATGCAAATGCCAACCACATATACAAGAAAAGATCTACCCTTACCCTTGCATTGCAATCTTTAATGCAGGACACAAAAATCAAGGTGGGTATTTACAGTTAAACTTTTTTCCCTGCCAAATTACTTCCAATAACTGAAAACAACCTGAACTAAAATCAAACAACATATGACTTACAAAATAATTCAAAGAAAAAAAAAATCACCTACATGTGACTTCACTGTAAGTCACACACCATTAAACTACAGCAACCCACCATTCTGGAGTTTCTCACTAACAGACTGGCAAGGGTTTCCACCCTTCTTTTTCTTGCTCAAAAAAAATTTTCTGTACCACTACTGAGGAGGAATGGAGCATGAAGTTGGAATACAGTGAGAATGGGGAGTGCTACCCTACACACCACCGACTAGGTCTATAAGCTTTCATTAATACAATAAAGATGAAGATTCAAATGGAGAAAAGCATCCCCACGTTTCAGTTTCTCGTGCATTGTATCACTACCAGTGGAAGGCTCTTCCAGCAGTGGCTGCTGCCATCAACTCAGAGCATTTTGGGACACCCCAAAGGGACACAGAAAGCAGTTGATCAGAGGACACAGTGATGCAAGACAGAGGAAAAAATGTAACAAAACAAAATGCACTTGAATTACTCCTAATCATAACTGTTTTCCTAATTTTTTTATAGGCTAAACCTGATATTGAAAAATCTTTACTTAATCTTTGATTATCTATGTACAGCAAGCTAAGATTGGGCTCAGACTGATGAATCCGATTTCTGTTGTAGGTAAGCATGCATCTCATCAAACAGGAGCAGGGAGCAGATACAACACACTGTGCACACTGGAGGAGATGTACACTCCCAACAGAATCTTTTTTCTCTGCAGAAGAAAGTGCACCGGTTACAAAATATGCACCCACACATACTAGTGAAAAACTGGTATGGCTAATTTTAAGTCTTCCAGCCTTGAAATACTAATACTAAACACTTTTGTTCAGCTTTAGCCATGTCTGCTCAAATCACAAACTACATAATAATGAGGAGTAACATACCTGCAAAATGAACATAAACCACATTTATTTTCTAACTCAGTCTGCAGTCTGATCTGCATGTTCCCTAAATGAAGGGAAAATATATGGGAAGCTTAGAAGTTGACACTAGGAACAACAACCAAAAAACCTACCTTGGTAAAAATGTTTATAGACAAAGATGTGGGTTTTTTCAATTTTTAATTTCATGAAGCAACTACAATGATCACAATCAAAAATATGTATCGTTTCCTCAGAAAGTCCCCCATAATTATTCCTATTTATCACCCATTTCCAACACTATCAATGGGCCTTCTACTTATTGAATAGGATCCTCCATGGCAATCAGATGAAAGTTCCAGTGTATCCTGAATGACATTTTCCCTCTCAAGTACCTTTGGATACCTAAGGGGTGCTTTCAAAGGTCAAGAGGTATCAATTCATTTGGGGGACTTCCTACACAGGAAGGGAGGAAAAATTTTGGAATAACCAAGCTGAATGCACACAATGGCCACATTAATATTGCTGCTGTAACCTCACTGAATACTCATTGGCTTCCACTCTGCAGCTGAGCATGAAATTCATGAGTTTTCCTAAACCTAAGCATGGGGCAAAATATCTTCTTAAATCAGCACTGCAAAACATCAACACTGCTTGTGAGAGATGTCACTAACCAGACATGTCTGAGGGGGTTTCTTTTCCTATCACATTTAATGTTTTCATAAGGCAGAGCATCACTGGTCACTGGTACATTATAAACAATTAATTGCAAAGTAAGTTCTGTTTCAGCAGCTAAGGAGGGAAGCTAACTGAATTTTCAATCAGGAAACAGACAAATTTTGCTCAGTACCCTTGAAATCTCAAGCAGATCCAGTCACTTTGCAGGTACAGAACAATGGATGACGAAAATATAACTTGTAAACTAATACTGCTAGTATTGGCTGGAGCCATTTCTCTGCCAGACTACAATATGGTCTGGCCCGTGGTATGACCTGCACTTTGTGGTTTTATCCTTGTCTTCTTTAGGATGGGATCTATCACACCTATTTGCAGCCATTCCAGCATCTCATCCACGTAAATTAGACACCCATCTTTTAAGAGAATGAATACCTCTCAAGATCTCTATGTCTTTTCTGTGAGAAGCAAAGGCAGATAACATAACTTGTAGACACACTCCCTTACCTTCTGCAGGGAAAAGAGTGCTCTACAATCCCAGCTATACTGAGTGCTTCACAAAAGGGCAGCTGGCATTTCCACTGCTTTGCCATGAGCACTTTTCTCAAATCATATTTTACAGGAATCAAGAATAAATTGTTACTTACAAGGTTCATTTTGTAAAGACATTAATTAATGTACTGCACATGGAAGGGAGGTGGGGAATATTGTGCATTATTCTGTTGGCAAGGACATCATTTTAGTAATTAATGTTGACATCATCTTTTTAAAATGCATTAAGCAATATAGACAACATATACGCTGCCCAGCATCCCTTCTCTTTTTTGAGAGGGTGCAGGGAAATGGAGGAGGAGTCTCTCATGTTTGAGCACTCATACTGCAGTGGGGTCCTCCACTGACAGTAAGGTCCTCATCCATCTCACTAAGAGGTCTGCTTCAGGCACAGTTCTGGACCTGAAGATATTTTTGAGAATCTGACTGCCAGAGCTGTAGACATCCAAACTCAGGAACAGTTTTCCTTTAAGAACCTTCATGAACAAAGTAATAGATTTCAGGTAGAAAAGAAACTCATGGTAAGCCTTCACTTCATTCCTGTGTACAGACTCCAGTTCTCTTTCTCTTCCTCATACCAAATTGCTGTTCTCTTGTTTCTTAAATAAAGTGCATCTCTCTTTCCACAGAAAATGAAAGATATGGAAAAAAAGAGGCACTAGTTTACCTCAGCAATGTAAACCCATGAACTCTTTTTCTCCCATCAGCATGGCCAGCAGGAACAGGGAAGCTGAGAAATACCAGTTACACCTTCGAAAAATAAATTTTTAGTATCTCTTTATCATCCTCAACAAGGCAGTGTCTAAGCAACTGAATTCTAAGGTTCTAGATATGTAGAAAGTTAGTGCCCTTCGTGACTCTAAGCTATGGCATTTTTTTTAGCTGTTTATTGACCTGTTTATTATTATCTGTGTATTGAGCTGTTTTCCATGAATCTGTCTAATCCCTTTTGGAGCCTGCTGATACTGTCTGCCACTACAAATTCCCTTGGCAGTAAGTTCCAGAAGTTCACTACTCACTGCATTGAGAATTATTTACTTTTATTTGCTTTAAACTGATCTCCTGCTACTTCCACTGGGTGTTGTAGTCATACTTTTGTGGGATTGGGGGGGAGGGAAGGGGGAGGCGGGGAGGGGGCAGGCACAGTATGCAGGAAAGGTGAGGGTTGCGGACATTATTTTGGTGGAATTTTGTATTAGCAGCTATCCAGCTTTCCCCAATTAAAATTAAAAATATAAAAAAAATTTAGAAAGTAATTTAGAATGTAAAATCCCAACACGATAGCATGAGATGTGATGAATGTCTTCCCTAGTGTAGATTTAGTCTACTGAATTTTATGATCTAGTCCTTGATGGTGACAAAGTGTCAAAGACCACTGTCACAAACTAATAATCAACCCTTGTACACAGTCCTTCTGAATGAGACTATTTGAGAGTGGATATGTTGCAACTGAAATAGTGCATCTATCACGACTGATGTTCATTCAGGTACAGAAAACAACCCCATTCTTCCCATATTGTCTAAGAGGAAGGAAGAGCCAATTACCAGAATGAAGTCTTTACTATGGTTCTTTTTCAGAAATACCCATCCAACATTGAGTTTCAAGTCTACACAGCCTTCTCACCCAAAGCTAATTTAACAGAGAGCCCAAGGAAAATACTTCCCCATCTGGCAGGGACTGTTATTCCAAGCTGTGTCCAGATGATTCCCTTCACCCTCACCCTTCAAAACCAGAACCACTATAAAAAAATAACCATTCTCTTAACTTAGCTTACAAAAAAAATTTTAAAAAATCTCCCGACCATGGTTAAAGCCAAATGGCCCTTCAGGCTACTACTGAAGAATCAATTACATTAGCTGTAAGCCTAAGAGAGTCCTGGGGACAATCAGTCAGAGCCATAAGAGCTGTGAGGGAATTGTTAAGCAAATTGAGGGATTCTTTAGGTAATTGGGATTGGACAACCAGGTCATACTTAATTTGAGGCATCCATTCCGTACAAGTGCTTCGGAGGTATAGTAGGAACTACAGACAGTAAAGTCTAATTGTGCTGCTACTAACCCAGTGCTTTTAAAGGGACCCCCTTCTCCCCACCCCTCTTTCTTGTGAAGAATATTTAATAAGATTGTGCTCACTTTCAGCTGAGGAAAATTCAAGCAGCTACTGCAGGGTCAAATCAGGGAGCTGAGAGCCAAGACTCTATGGCCTTCAGGGACAACCCTAGTGCCTATTCACAGCTGGAGCCAGGGATACTAAATGCTCAGGGTTTCCTAACGAAACTGAGAAAAGGAAAATGGACAATTCATTGCTTTCTTTAAGATAGTCCGAAGATAGCAAGGTGGTACATTTTTCTTCTTCTCTTGTTGACTGTGTCTTTAGCATACTAATTGTACACTTAGCTACAAATACTAGTCTTCCAAAGAGATTCTGCAGAAATTCAAAACTCCTGCTTCAAGCTCTGCAATGAGGTTTGGGTGAAATAAACTTTACAGACAAAAAAGCAGCCAGTTGCAGGAGGTTGTTCTGAGGGGGCTGCGCAGGCATCTCAGATCAAACTGGATTTTTCACTGCAGTTAAACAGGGATTTATTCCAAAAGCAAAAAGCTCTCAAATCCCTTTGTTCATTGAAACAACTTTTAGACAAAAAAAGGTATGCCCAAAGTCCATCTTCATGTCCAGTTTGCCTTTGGAGAAACCTATTGCGAGCAGCTACTGTTAGCACTTTTGGCTTCTTCAGAGAGAAGAGAGCCATTTGGTACAACAGGGACTGCAGTCCCAAGAGAAACTAAATCTTTGTTGGACTTCCCTAAAGATTCACAAGCTAGACAAAATGAGCCAGTAAACATGGCCCTAAGAGTGCCAACACCAAAGCTGACAAATCCATCCTCTTGTCTTCCCTTCCTCAGACTCTTTTCTGGAACTATTTTGAGGAAAAACCCTAATTCTGGGTCTTCTGGCAAAGAGTACCTAAAATAATTGCCCAGAATGGAAGATTCTGCTAGTGCCACATTGCTTTGGCAAAGCAAGAGAAAAACTGGGAAGAGAGGGATAAAGAACAGAACCTGGATGGCTGAAGGGTGCCAAAGCAAGAGCTTTGCGCCAGTTGCCATTCTGCTTGAAATCTGCACTGAGGAGCTCAGTGGTCTCTGCTCCCAGCAAGCTGGCCATGGCTTAGAAGGGTTGGCTAGAACAGACCCTGGCAGCACAGCTGATGACAGTGAAAACTCGGAGCAGCAGACGGGCCAATAGCCCATTGGTAGAGGTCAGGAATATCTGATCATGCACACTTCTGCCATTACAGACCTCTCACCGAGTACAAATCCAGCCTAATTCATGCTCGTGTTTTAGAGGATGTTTTAACTGCTTATCAAATCAGTTTGCATCTTTCTAGCCTTGACAGAACAAGAGCCAACAACAGACACCGGATGCAATTCTACCTCTAATGTGTAGAGTTGTGACATGATCTATTCAGCCAGGCTATGGCTTTCTGAAGTTATCCAGCAGAATGCTAGCACTCACTCAGAAGCAACAGCTTCTAAATAGGGAAACCATGTAAAACAAAAGGAAAAAAAAAACCAAAACAAACCTGGTCTGGAAAAAACTGCTTTAACTGAAGAGAGTCTTTTTACTCCACATACTACACGAACACCAATTTAGGTGAGTGAGCAGGCAGTCTCCCATGAGACTAGTTAACCAGGCTATGGTGTACCAGCTCAATTGCCTGGACAATATCAAGAGTCAAAGCCTGGGGAGCACTTGAAGAGCACAGCAAATAACCCATCTACAAAAATAATCATCATCAAAAACAGCCATCCACAAATTTTTTGCCAATCATTGTAAACTGAGCCATCACTTTTTGTGAAGATAATGGATGGAAAGTTACTCTATGTCAAAGCTATGAAAAAAAAAAATAACACCTGTTGCTTTGGACTACAGGGATTGCCAAGGACACAGAATGTGGACTCGGTGTGTTGCAGTGTAGAAATGGCCATGGTTAGATAGCAGCTTTCTTTTGACCAGACCACTGCGAAGAAATCTCATTTGCATGTAGGAAGAAAGTCTAGATTAAAAAGTTGGGCCAGCAGCACCTTTAAAACACTTTACTTGGTACAACCTGGGTGAAACCTCAGGAACAGTGAAGACAGAGTACCCACAAGTAGAACAAAACATTTACAAGATGAGTGATAACAATCGAGCCTCTCAAGTCCCAGCTCAACACAGGAAGCAATATGATACTACTCAGAGGTGCTTTTGCTAACAGAAACACTCAGCAACAAAATAATTGGAAAAAATAATAAAGTCATTAATAAAATTTTGTATGTTTACAACAGACTATGCTTCTGTGACATTAACTAAACAATCTGAAGCAGAAGTTTGGAAGTCCCATATACGATACTTGCTTTCTACTGCTGCATCCCACAGTCATTGTATTAAAAAAAAAGGTGTATGTAGTAGTTGTGCACAACAGAGGCTGCTAACAAAAAAATACAGGAAGGCAGCACAGTAGGCTGTCAAGATTATAAACATTATGTATCTCAGTGCTGTATTTATATGGGCATTGGTGCTAAAAAAGGCTTCAGCCCCTTTTGCTGCGGAGGACTGTGACAGAGAATAGCTATGTACAAGGGAACACTTCACATCCATGCAATCTTTGTACAGGAAGATGTATTCAAGACAAAACCTCCACATTCTTTGCTCAGGATGGACAGCAGTACTGTTTGAAGCTCTGACTGCACCTATGCCATACCATTCAATCTTGTATGTTTATGAATGTTGCTTATTTTGGAATAAGGTACGTTCAAAAACTGGAACATCACCTGAGAGAAACTTAATTCAGTCACAAGATGGGTCTTGTTTGCCCATCAGAAAGGCAGAATGGACCACAAAAATGCCAGCTTCAGTCACAACTGATGATATCTGGACACGTGTGGAGTTAATTGGTCTAGGCACTGGGGCATCCCAACTGCATCCATCTTGCTCCATTTCTGATACCAGCAGACTACCACAGGACATTATTGCACTTTAAGGTCAGACTCCATCTGCCCTCCATGTCTGGACATAGTAGGCAGGGAGAAAAGGGAGATTTGTCTTAACACCCAGGAATAACCACATCACCCTGGGAAATGGCATTTCAGGTTCTACTTTCCATTATAATTACTTGGTGATGATGACTCTTCCCCCTTAGCTTAATTTAAAATGTTTCTGAGTTGGAGAGATGAATGACTGGGATTATCTGGGAAGAGCTGGAATGATGGGAGAAGGACATAAAAGAACTTCTGTTCTTTCAATTCCTGTAGTTGGCAAAAACATTAAGAAAATATTGCCAATTAATTTTCCTCACAGTGGTAACCTTTGTAATTGTAACCTGTAACCAGTTACAACCATAGCATTGCTTGGTTCATACTAATTGCTGCCTGTTGCGACCAAAATATAATGTTATAACTTTTGGTATAGGGAAGGGAGGAGAAACACAGCACTGAGCTGACCACACATCCCTGCTCATCCCACACAACGTTCTTCTGCGTCTTACCAGGCACAACTGCCAAGTGATAGTGGGGCCTCAGTGCTGGGCTGCCCATCGGGTACATTCATTTGGGGTTACAGCCAGGCACCCAGTGAGAACAGGGAATCAAACACATTGAAGGAAAGTAAAGTCTATTTGGAAGACAAGAGCACTGGAGAGGAGACAGCTGAATGAAAGGATCTTGCATTCCTCTGCTGACTGTCGCATGTAGATTTTCTTCTCTTTGTTTCCACAAAGTGCAGTGTGACTACTTCTAAGAAGCTGGTGTTAGTTAAAACTCAAAATAGAAAGAAACTTCACATACTTGTCCAGAGCCAAGGTCAGGGTTCAGCAGTGCCCAGCTCACACCATGCACAATTGTAGCCCCTCTCAGGCAGTGTCAGGAATGCAGCTGCTTCACTTGTGGGGCTTCCACACTGCTACTGAAGCTGACAACAGCCAGGACAATCCAGAACCATGGAGATACAGTGTCTTCTGCTTAGTGAAGGCATTGAAATCTCACAGCACAAAGCATATTTTCATTGCTGGCTCTTTCCCAGATGATACTGATACTCCGTCTCATGATACTTCATTACTGAGGTATCTCTAATGAATACGGTGAAATCTCTAAAGGAGCACCTGAGGTCTAGTTCAGCCATACTGGACAGAGAACGTCTGGTTTGAGGTCTTCTTTCATCACTTTCATTTATTTTATTTTTGCAGCTTTCACGAAGATGGCTGTCTTTACCTTGCTCTGAATGAAAGAGATTGTTCGAGAACAGGAAATAAAACGGACCAGCAGGAAAGGAGCAGCTGCTATAACCAAACTGATGATGAAAGCATGACCATCAAAGAGAACTAAGAGATTCCTATTACCTGCTATCTAGCCATCATCTTGGATATATCATCTTAAAACATACATATTCAGTATGTTTTAAGTGCACAAGCTTAATTTGTTCTTGCACACATTGTGAAAGCAAATCTAAGGATAGATCACTATGCAAATGAATATTTGACTGCAATCAACTAGTTGATCTACCAAAAACATGCCATGCCATAAAACCAGTACAGTAAATTTAATCTAAAAATAGATGTTAGATTCTTTTTCCACAGACCCTTAGTCTTAAAAATAGTCTTTATGCATATGAGAAATCCAATGGTGTTTACAAAAATAATGGTTTGTAGCACTGGGCAATAAAGGCTGAGATTCTCTTTGCTAACAGATAAATATTTGCACACTGGTACTGTGTGACCATCTACCCAAACATTATCTGTGTGCTTGTAGAATAAAGCACATTTTACCAGTTGCTTTATTTCGCCGGTTGCTGGAACCGTAATATCTGTTTCCTCTTCTTCCTGTCTAAGCTCTGCTAGTCTGTAAGAGCAAAACCCACAGTCTGTACTGATACTGAGAATATGCAAGCAATGCATGGGGACTTAATACTACTACACACTTAGGCAGCACTTTATATATTTGGTGATGTACAAACATTAACAAATGAATCCTCACAGCAACCACCAGGCTATCTAAGTATTACTTTTCCTAATTCAGGCCAAGTCTGTTGCCCATGCATACCCCACTGGCATCAGGAATGAGTTTAGAACTAGACCTCAGAAAACAGTAGTAAAGGACATAAAATGTCAGAAGAGCTGTCAAAAACTCAGATAAGGATTCAGAAGATCTCATCTCACAGGCACTTTCTCTCTTGCACGTATTTGCTTTCACTCTAATTCCTGCAACCCCATGAATGCCGGACTGTTTTTATTAAACTCCCATAAACACTAATGTGACTTCACCAGGGAGATACCATCATTTTACACCAGAAATGCACACCTATTTTACGGAGTATAAACAAATATGGAAGCCCAGTAGAAATACGATAAACAAATGGATTGTTTACTTACACTACCAAATCAAAACTAAACAGTAGTAACATATATCACATTTATTCTAGTGGAATGGCAGCACCCGCTGCCTCTAAAGGACTCTTAAGAATTATTATAAAGGTTAAAAGTGCAGAACGTATGGAGCGGCAAGGATGTATGTGAATAACCACACCACTTAAGAGAGTTTTTAAATGGTTTTAGCATGTAAGTATCAAAGACTACAAGCTTTTATTCAGGCTTTGAAGAAAATTCTGAAATTAATAACCAGGAACAATGCAGATCACAACAGAATGACTGCACATTCTGGACATGCTAGTGGGGCTCATAAAGACTACTGGTGTTTTAGAGGCTCAGAATGAAATACTGGTAAGGTCACGTCACCCATCCTCCAAAAAGCAATGTGAGCATCAGACTAACTTCATTAACACACAACCTGGTAGTGTTGGTATGCAACCAGAATGGGGGTGATCCCTGTCAATAGGCAACACTTGAATTATAGAATGAACAGAGAGAATCCACCCACGCTTAAAAAGGGTTAATTCTCACCATGGAACTATCATGAGGAGAGAAGAAGCAGCTGGCAAGTGAGCATGGCTGCTGAGGTTTGCCATCGGATCGGGGCTGGCTCTCACAGGCTCCACGTGGCCATGAAGATGCTGACGCTTACACAGCAGCTGGTGGGGGTTCGACACTCAACTTTCTCCAGCCCTGAAAAGCAGCCTGGCAGCCTTCTAGCTCTCCTTGCTCTCAGATGTACCTTTTTCTTCTTTTTATGATCAATAGTCCCATGGGAGACTTCAGAGAAAATGTTGGCCTCAAGTACTCAAAATACTCAAGAGTTAAGTCTGGCATTTTTAGAATACCTGCGGGTAGTCTGGCAAATCAAGTATCCCACATTCACCCATCTCTAATGATGATTATTATGCACCAACAGCTGTCTACAGTTCAATGGATGAGGATCTAATTGATCTCATTACCTCCCCCCACATAAAGGGAAGAGTGCTCCTGCTCCGTGGGTCTGGGGATCCTAATGCTGACAGATCCTTGCATTCAAGACCTGGAGATGGACTGTTTGGTAGTGCTGTTACTTTGTGTTCAGATGGTCAGAATCCACGGGAACATACATCTTGTAATATACTGTATAATATATTACAATGTGGCTTTTGTCTTACCAGTTTAATACTGAATAGCTCTGATAGCATTCATATGAATATTAATTTTGCAATAAAAAGCAATAGACTGCTGTATTAGTTATGCGTTCTTTTGTTACTCTTAGTCTTTAATTATTATTATTAATGCTATTATGTCCAATTTTGCCTCACCTCGCTCACCCTCGCAGTCTCCGCTGCAGTGCCCTGTCTCAGGCAGCAAGCTCCTTCTGGAGCCAACAACAATGTTACTCAATTAACCCTCTGGCAGGGTACACTACAGTATATAAACGGTGTGGCTTCCTCTCCTCCAAGTTTCTCTCTGAATATCATTTCTGTCCTGCATCCTATGAGGCAGCTGGGGACCCCGACCACCTCCTCCGGCCCAGGGTGCCTGCCCGGCACAGCTGGCCCTGGGCACGGCCGGCCATGGGGCAGGTAGAGCTGGAACAATTACACTCGGGAGCTCGAGTAGAATCTGCATTTCAGATTTTGAAAGTTAACGTTTCTGAAAACAGAAAAGCCATTTGCAGAAACAAAAAGCCCGAGTCCACCTCTTTTGGGTGGGTGTAAATCTTCTGTCTTTAATAAAGTTATACCTGATTTATAACTGTATGAGAGGAGATTCTGGCCCTAATATAATATAAAATGCTCAGCTTTCTGCAGTTTGCTTATTCATAAAAATTACTCCAATGTCACTGTGGAAAAGATACAATGAAAAATACCTATTACTCTGCAGCTATGCAACTGCCAACTCTCTCTTGTTTTTAAAAGAATACCACTGTTCCTTTGCTAGTCTACGACAGATATATTTTTAACATAAAAACACTATATTTAATTGGTTATGGATCTCAGTTCTTTTAGCACTACTGGAAATCACACAAAAACACATTAGTACAGAGCAATTAGTGCAATGGCAGTAAACAACTAAGGCACTATTAAGCTGTGGGTGATTAAATAGTATTACTTCTTTATTTTTTATGATATTAAACTTAGAGAATATTTTAAACATATATTGCCGTTAATATTAATAAATGATATGAGGAGCAGGTGTCTAACTTTCTTAAGACGCTTTTCATCAGGGCACTTCAGTTTATAAGAAAGATTTTCTTTTAACGGAAGATCTGTCTCTCTATATCACACTATTTCTTATCTCACTACACTGCGACATTTATACAGTAATATTATTTAATGGGAGTTATGAAATCACACACTGTTCCTTCAGAAAATAATACCCGTATCTCTACCACCAAGGAACAAAGAGCTACCAAACTCCCAAAATAATATGCAATTATTTATATCTGTGCAAAGAACAAACCGGGTACTATTTGACAAATTTACTACAATGGGCTATAACAAACACTGTGATAAGTTAGCCTGAATGGCAGTAACCTTCAGGCAACATAAAAGACGAGAATCTGACCCAAGGACAGAACCCTTGTGGTATACCTTTTTAATCTGTCTAGCCCTCACAATCTCTCTGGACTCTGTACTTGTTTATAGATCATCCTCATGGTCTGGCACATCTTTTCCTCGGCATCTGATTAAGTTAACAATGTGCTGCTATTTGCATGCAGATTTGCCAGGCCTTTCTCTACAGCTGCTCCCAAAGACTTGGTCTTTCTCTGTAATGTGATAGCACAGCAGTCAGTAAATGCAATCTTTGTCAAACCCAGGTGTGCTCTTGATTTGGTTCTCATTCGTTCCAAGCAATTTTTCTTTCTGTAGCATTTATAAGGCTCTATTATAGTATAGCCACATCTGGAGCTAAAATTCTTCTATTAATTATATACTTTTACCACGATAAAGACAAATTCGGAGATAGCTACTAACAGTTTTGTTGTTGTTCTTATTCCCTTTTTGACAGCCTGTATTTTATTTCTGTAGAAATTTAATTTTTAAAGCAGCATTCCTGATTTTTATTTCCATAAAAACAGGAATGCAAGCATGAAATCTAAATATTTAGTATCTCTAGTCTAAAATCACGCTATCAATCGCAACAGAAAGTATTAAGCTTTTTTCCAACCTTTCAGTATTTCCCATACAAATATGATACAATAATAATGTATCTGTCTCATGAAAAGAGTTACAATCTGCTTGGGAAAGAAAAGAAAGAAAGAAAGAAAGAAAGCAGTTAAAGAAAAAAACAAAAAACTTACTCAGTCCCTAGTGGACGCTGGTTCGCATCACAGAATCACCAAACAATTTGTTCCCTCCACAGTCAAAAAGCAGAACCAAATTTGATCAGCATGGTGACTTAAATGCTGTATTTTCTTTGTGCAATGAGGGTAATTTTTCAAGATCAGGTTTGAAGTAGATTAGTGCAGAAATATGAGCTAAGCCTTCACTCTTATCATCTGAGTATGGATAAAGGATGTATTCACCCAAGAGCACCGCAAGTTATTTTCTAAGAAAAAATTTTCCTACCTCTTTTTCTTGTGTGTGTGAGCAGAGAGATCATCACAACAAAGTAATAAATGGAGACTAGCAAACAGGTTTGACAAGTGAATATTCACCGCACAAATGCACAGTTAAGAGGAAATACTAGAAATCTTATTTCTTAATTTTAAATGTAATTTATGATCCAAAAGGTAGGCTTCTTTGCAGGGTAAGTACCTGTGCAGCAGAAGAGGTCGGCATGCTTCTAAATTACAGGAGCACTACAAAGAAATACCAATCCCCTCAAATGGGGAATGAATTCCACCTGACCAAACCATCCTTAGGTGGTCTCCCCTAACCCCTGCTCAAGTAAGGTTAACAGTGAGCTGAGATCCTGACTGCAGCACAAATTCTTTTAAAAGGGAATATAAACAGCAAACTTTTATTTCCTTAATCATATTTCTTCTGTTCTGTTTTCACTGATTTTTTTAACATATTTGTATCAAAATAAAATAATGCAAGTGTTTCACACCTGGGCAGCTCAATTCACTGAAGCACTGATGATTTCTGAACTATTTTTTAAAATAAAATTCTGAATAAAACCATCAAACTAGTTTTACCCATGAAAAAGAAAATATAGCTGTAACGTTCCACATGGCGGTCTTTTTAAACTATTCTATTGAGGGGAAAAGCTTTTATTTATTTATAGCACATTTTATCTCCCTAAATCACTTATTTCAGATTATTAGTTTGGCCTTATATACGCCTGCTCCTTTGCACGCACACGTAGACAAACACTCACATGCACACACACATGAAAAAAAAAATCAGCAGACAGACAGAAGCTGTGTAACCAGATTACATCACAGGTTACGATGGAAATAAATAAAAGCAAATCTCTTCTGCTTCTATAGCATGGTATTTCAGTGGCAATGGTTTGACTTTTGGCCCACACACATATGCCAATGGCAAGGCTAACTCTAGGGACTAACAAAAAAGAATGTGTGTTCACAGCTGTACAGTACACCAATACAGATTACATGTTTTCAGTGTTGCGGCCACAACAGAATGCTAATTAACATACTGGAGTGATGAGAACGGCTGTAAGGGCCTTATTGTTCCATTATTTCATGCAGCCCAGCTGCCTTTGTTTATGTCACTTATCCTCTCGTGCCACAGGTTTTTACTCCAAAAATACTATCCCAATACAACGTTAATATTTAAAAAACAAAGAGGTGGCAGATTGTCATTTTTGTGTCAGTCTCAAACTGCAGAACTGTTAAGCTGTTCTGGTTCGGTATTTAGAAATAATTTAACAGCCATATTCAGACACTGCCTGCATTCTAACATAATGGCTGAATACTTGAACCAAGCAAATGCATAACTATCCTGACATCACTTATGAGATTTAGATTGGTCAGTTAATGGAAGTCTTTACCAGAATCAATACCATAACAGCTTCTTGAAATGAACGTGATTTTTTACACAGAGTGCTGTGAACAATAAGTACAGAAATATCCTACCTTTGTATACAGCACAAAGGAACTGGGATTTGAAATTAAGAAGCAATTACAGTTTTTTGCAAAGTAATGTTACAGTTGATTATTAGAAATAAACACATACAAAATAAGCACTTTTTAATAAATAGCTGGAGAATATTAAAATTCCACAATCCTATTATTCCTTTTTCTCCCCACTTTTTTAACAGCCATTTTATCTGCTAGCTTGGTTATCATGTTGCTGTTAAGGATTAATATTGATGATTGTTGCCAACAATGGTTAAATATTACAGAAAAACACTTTTTATGAAAGAGATGTAGCCCTATCTGACTGTAAGTAATATTAGTTATGCCGGCTGCTTTGACTTCTTTGATTGATTTATGAAAAAAGCAATGTTAAATACCATTATTATTCTTATTTGTATTACAGTAGTGCCTGAACGTCTTCGCTCATATTGGCCAGATTCGGATCCGGGACCCTGCACTACTGCTAGGGAGACAATAACTTCCCAGCAGAAAAGAAGAAACCAGTCCCTGTCCTTGGAGGCTCACGACTGCCAGCTCAGATCCCAAAAGCATTTATGTTTCCAAACAGAGGAATCCACCAGTACAGCCCTACTGACTTCTGTGAAGCCACGCACCCAGCAAGGTTTACTTAGAGGTTTAAAGAAACCAGGAAGGTTTTATTTAGTGAGCAGCAACAAGTGTGCAACTTAACATGAAAAAGTGTGAAACGAGGAGGAAAAATTAAAAACACAGACACACAAAAAAACAAAACCAAAAAAACAGAACTGCCAAAGAAAACCAGGAGGCTGGTGGCAGGAAGTTCAATGTACCGCTACCTGGTTACAAGTCAAAGTTGCTTTCCCTCATTTACTAGCTATAAACAAGAAGGCAACATTAATGATAAAGAGTTTTCCAAACAATTTATTCCGTCAGTTGCCTGTAATTGCTGTCAGAGCCTGAGCTTGGCTAGAACCCGAAGTGTTAATGGTGCATTTCTTCCTCAATTTAAAAGAAAAACAGACTCCAGATCCAGTTTCCCAAGTTCAGCTTTACCAACAGAGAGTGAGGGAGCTAAGGACATACCTGTCACCTTGGACACACCCAGCAAACAGAGAACCAGAAAGGGTAACTCTTCCCCAAAATGGCAGCTCCCTAATCAAAGACACACTGTGGTTAATCACAAAGCACACCAAAATCCTGGAAACATCCAATTGAGTGAACAAGCCCTAGTTGCTTTTTAATGAGTTTAACTGGTAATCTCAGATAAATGTGGAACTGCTTGAAGTATCTGTCTTATGTAAGGCAGTAATGAGAGGATTTAATGTTTTCTACAGCCGACACAGCTTATAACTGTGAGCATGCCACAGGTGTGGTAAAAGCTAATATATAGTAGTTTCTCAGCTATGACCATTCCCCTACTGTGGACAGAACATAGATTTTTTTAATTGGATCCAGGAGCTAGCTAAATTACCCAGCTGCTCGGTGTTTAAGCCCCCAGCTAGTTTATATACCAATAATAATAAACTTTATATAATAACAACCCAGTCTATTATGGTGTTCCTTGCTCAAACTAAGTGGGCCACTTTCACTTCAGCTACGTCCATGGATGGCATCATAGGATTTGTCCCTTCCTAAAACTGTAAAGGCATTATAAGAAGATACAAGTATGTGCTTAATTAATGGAGTTACATTTTGTTTTGTTAGCCAATAGGATGATCTGCTATTTTACGATACAGGCACACAATATCATAAGCCTATCAGTTGGGAATGCATTGGAAACTTGGCTTTTTATTCATGCTTATTTACAACAACAAAGCAACACCTAGTCACAGTCACAAAATGAAGTACTGACAATGGTCTCTGAAAAAATTTTGTGTGCTACAATTATAGGTACTAAAAACTTCTCTCCAGATAATCCACTCATACATTTATTTTAAAAAATAGCATTTAATTCTGACATCAATTAAATCAAATTGTTTACAGTATATAGTAGGTGTGTTGTTAGAACTGTTATGGTCTAAGAATGACAAGTGTTATACAGAGATGTAATAGCTTTTACCAGACGAACCAATATAGTTGGCTTAGGGGAAAAAAAGAAAGCAAAGGGAAGGGGGGCGAGGGGGGAAAGAAAAAAAGCAGGCAAGATTTTGGGACCAGAAAAAGGACTTGTTTGCTCTAAAATGCAGTAGTTTTTTTCCCTGAAGAAATATCTGTTGTTTTACTAATGTTACATCTCTAAAAGATTTGCCTTTCTGAAAACATGTTATAAAAATAGCTATAAAATTAACACTTAAAAGAGACCCCTAAAAACAACAAAACACTGGAGATACTTTGTGACTTCCCTCAAGATAGGAAAAAACCTGGCACGACTGGACTGTATCCACTGCTTCCTAACTTTCCGTGAATTACTACTTTCAAACTTAGTTCCTGAACTTCTATTAAAATCAGCTTCTTATAGCTTAGGCTGATAAAAATAGCAGCAACAAGGCACTAAAACACTAATAAACTGATTACAAGGGCACATAAATGGACATGCATACAGCTGCTGGGTATAGTGCCTAAGTAACTTCAGGTGCAAACCATAAAATACCACAATGTGTACGTAAGCAGAGGCAACTACACGAAAAGAGTTGTTGCATTTCAAAAATGTTTTCTCTGTACTTAATAAGGCATTTAACTTAAAATCATTCCCATCCTAATTGTAGACTTAGAATCTCTTTTAGAGTTGGATTTATCAAAGCCTAGTAATTTTGTAACAGTGGCTCCAACTCTGCGAGACTTTGCTGCCTTATTTATCTACATCACATACAGCATCCGCGCTCTGCAAACACAGACATTTTCAAAATAACCTTCAAAAAAGGCTACTTCTGTTTTCCCAGTCACTCCCAGACAACGCTCAGGAAGAAACAAACTTAGCTTGAAAATCCTCGCTTGCAAGCAAACCAGCCTAAGCACTATACAGCTGTCACAAGCCTGACAGCTTATTGTATGGAGGAGATCATACCTTCCCACAGAAAATCCCATGGGAAAGGCTGGGAATGAAAGAAATCCTGATGCGATCCATCCAACTGAGCAGGGCGGCAGTCGCCTTCTGCTGAAGACTTATGTGGCAGCCCCTTCGAGCCTATCTGACCGAACCCCAGCCATCCTCTAACCAAACCACCACCAAAAGACTTCCACGCCTTGCTCAAGCCCTGGTCCCCAGTGTCCCCCTGCGTTATGTCATCATGTGCCACACAGAGCTGTCTACTTGGTCCAGGACAAGCTAGCCACTTCAGATTGTTGTAGGTCTGGTTGCAGAGCAGGAAACCAGCCATGATACAGCACCAAGTCCCACTGGAAAGCCTGCTCCCCAGCAACAGCCTAGCACGGTGGCCCTCTCCTCACCAGCAAAATTTGTAGCTGCTCCACAAGGGAAGCGGGTAGCAAGTCAAGGACATCTGCACAGGGGCTTTGTGCCTCCACGCAAATTCTAATCCAATTACACCATGCTTTCATGGATCCTTAAGAGGCTCCAAGAAAAAGATGGCTTAGGGCTTGAGCTGCATTCCTTTTTCCTGGTCTTCATGGACCAGAAGAGTTGATGATTTTCAGCTTCCTATAGTTCCCAAACCATCTATCCCTACCTGCCAGCCTCCACTCCTTCCCCCCACAGTGTTCCATCATCAATCAGTTCTTCAGATGCTTGCCAGAGATCTGCTTTGTTCTGCATCCAATTCCAAATGGCTGTACATAATAAGAATTTCATTCCCATGCCTGTGCTTTCCACCTGGGAAATCGAATCCTTCATGCCATTATCCTTCTATGTTGTCCTTAGACAGTATGGAAAAGCTTCCAGAGTAGTCCAGAAAAGAGAAGCCTGCTACATAAGCTGGTCCCTTCATCTGCAAAAAGAAGCTTTTCCATATCAGGATTCCTCTTCAAGAAAAAACCTGTTGCATTTCAGTCCGACAGAAACCCAGGATTTCCAGACTTTAAATTTATGTCACATGTAAACATAAGGGATTCCCTTGCCCTTAGAAAATCCCAAGGCCAAGGCACTCTCAGGGCCCAAATCTGCAGCTGAGGAGGTCATTATTGTGACCAAGCTTACCATCCCCTGGATACCCCTTGGAAGGCATGTGCTTCCCACACCAAATCACAGGAACTCTGATGGCTTCATTGTTTCTTTTTTTTAAGTTTTGTGTGAAGTTGGTTGTTTGGGTTTTAAGTTTTACTTAAATTTGAGGTTTGGGAGAACCTGAATGAGTCCAGTGATTTTTGGCACAACCTAAGGAATACCACATTGCTGAACTGACACGGCTGTAGCTCAGCCATTGATGTCCAAAGCCACGTTCCCTCTAGCCAAGTGAGTTTTTTCCAGTGCTCGCAGCACACCCAAAGCATGCACTATTAATCAGCTAATGTAAACTGTGTTATGCCTTATTATATTACAGACTGGATTTCTGTGTTTGCTGGTAAGATCTTGTTGCTTCAGAGGCATATTTTTAAAGGAAACGCTGCTTCAGTTGGGGTGGATTTGTGAATTGCCAAGCATAAAACACACATCAGCCTTTGAAAGCAACCAACAGGCATCACCGTAACACTTGTCATTTAATGTCTATGAAGTTATACTTTCAAATACTCAGCCATCACTGAGTGCTCGAAATGCCTTATTTGGAGAACAACAAAATAATAAGAAATAATAATTATAGCAATAACTGCTTAGTATTTGTATGATAAAAGTGCTGAAAAGACATTAACTAATTAGTGCTCACAACACCCATGTGAGGCAGAAAAGTATAATTATCCACATGCTACAGATGGAAAACCGACAATGTGGAGTTACCTGCCTTTCTGAGACATGCATGAGGGGATAATCACCTAATGCAAATTCATCAAAAACCCTACGGGGAAAGCACTAGTACAATGGTCACACAGGTTCCCATTCCTCCCTGTGAGCTCTGGCGCAGCGAGCGTGCATCACGGAGAGAAGCAGCGTGGAGAGGTGCGAGACAGACATACCTTGTATCTCGAAACTGTGCAGAGAGGAGACGGGAGACAGCTGCACAGATCATTAAAGGCAGCCAGATCACTTGAGCCTGACACCTTTTTCTAGAACGTCACTCACAGTGATGTGGTAGAGGCAGGAGAAGCCAAGTGGCTTTTGCAGGAGGAAGACACCTGTACTGAACCCAACTGCATACACAACCTTCCCCCACATACTTAAGATTCAAATGAAACACTTGGGGTTTCCTATGTGTCCTGGTTTTAGCTGGGATAGAGTTAATTTTCTTCCTAATAGCTGGTATAGTGCTGTGTTTTGGATTTAGGATGATGATGGTAACACACTGGTGTTTCAGTTGTTGCCAAGCAGTCAAGGACTTTCCAGCTTCTCACACTGTCCTGCCAAGAAGAAAGCTGGGGGTGCACAAGAAGTTGAGAGGGGTCACAGCTGGGACAGCTGAACCAAACTGGCCAAAGGGATATTCCATACCCTATGACATCATGCTCAGCACACAGTCTTGGGGAAGCTGGCCAGGGGTGCCACTGGTGCTAAGGGCATCAGTCAGCTGGTGGTGCACAATTGCTTTTCATTTGCATGACTTGTTTTTTGTAGGGTTTATTTCTCTTTTTTTTTTTCCCCATTCTCCTTTCCATGACAGTTTATTATTATAATAATATTTTATTTCACCTATTACACTGTTCTTATCTCAATTCACAAGTTTTCTCCCTTTCACCCTTCGGATTCTCTCCCTCACCCCACTTTGGGTGGCTGCGTGTTGCCCAGTTGCCATCTGGGGTTAAACCACAACACTCCACTACCCTTGTCCATGGTACATTCCGACAATGGCTCGCTAGTGGTTTTTATTGTTTTTTTCTGTAAGACTGTTAGCTCAATTCTGTATAACCAAGAGGCTTGGGTGACTTGCATAAAGCATGGGTAAAACTACTGCTACCAATCACAGTCAGAGTCTGATCAAAGCCAACATTCATTAACTTTGAACACAAAATTGTCTGAATCCATCAGTAACTGCAATGGTGCCTAATTAGAGAAGGCATTGCCTATTTCAAAAGCCATGCTATCTAGCTGGACCATTGAGCAGTAGAGAAAAGTAGAGAGTAGCAAAATCTCATATGAAGGAATTAAAAAAGCACAGTGATTTCACTCTTTATGCATGGCACAAGTTATTATCTCAAACAGTGACATCGATAATAGGGGCCTTTATTTAGAGAGTGCTGAGCTTCAGCAATTCCCATTCACTTTAGGTGGAATTGAGGGTGCTCAGCAGGACTGGAAAAAACAGTGACCAGCTAAACATTGTAGTGTGTGGTCCAGGAAGCTGGAGAGTGCCTGGAGAAAAAGGAAGAACCATAATTAAATACAAACCTAATGGAACACGAAGAGCTGGGATCCTGCGTTCTCCCCAGTAGCACTTTTACCAGAGTGAAACGAAGCAACAATAATCTAAGCTGTATTCTGTCTAGTCCCACTTCCACACAAATAGTCTAGGAAAAACAGCAGTGAAACCATCAGTCCCAGGAAAGAAACTGCATTGAGGGAAACCTAAACTAAATTTTACTTCAAATTCCAGACAAAGAGATATTCAGAACCATTTCCCACATACATCCATTGAAGTTGCAAACATTTTTTTGCTGTATGTCGCTCCTGCCCTTTTGCATTTGATCTTTGAGTACTCCAGCAGACCAGCCTCACTAGCAGGAACGTTTATGAAAAAAAGGAGCTTCAACAACTCATCGAAGTAACCCTGAGCTGTGTATTAGCCTATACATCGAAACACGATAATTCCTAATGGCCTGGCTGGTGTAGGAGTCTGGCTGTGGCTCCCAGCGGACCCTCGCCCGTCAGGAAGCAGAGCACCGGCTGCGAACGGTTAAGTGGCTCCCGTGTGGGCCCAGAGCAGGTGGTGCATTATTCCAGCGGGGTGGGAAGACTGAGACCCCAGCGGAGGATTTGCCTCCTTCCGAACCCAACAGGCTGCTGCCGCCAGACTCAAGCTCAACCAGGCTGGGGCACAATGCAGGCCAGGGGGCAGACTCAAAGTGCCCAAAGCTGGGATGAAGCCACCAACTGACCTGTGATTTTTGGTTGGTTTTCTTGCTAATAAAGCAAAACCCCAAGGAGGAGCTGAGTCTTTAGTCTATTTAGTATAGATTTTCTTTTAGAGAGTATTAGGCTAGGCATCTGCTTCCAGTTACCTCTATTAGCCAGTGAGGAAACGTGAAGACCAGCACATGACTTCTGCAACTAATCAACATGGTGAATATTTACAACAAACTGTTTACAATGCAAACAATCAGCAGCCCAAGCACTGCTCCATGAAGAACACTGCAAATAATTTTGAGCAACAAAGCAACATGAGAAAATGCCTATCTGCTCTCAGACAATTTGTGAACAAAATAAATTGCTCCCCAAACTCACATAATTTCAGGTCTTTTAGGATCTTTGCCACCAAAGTCAATGACAGTTTTGCCATCAACTTTTACACAACAAAGCACCCAATATTTAACAGGAAAATATGCTGTCAATTTTTTTAATTGAGTATCAC
>BSDF01000013.1:9410017-9412517 GCA_027925045.1 Hypotaenidia okinawae | reverse complement strand
TTTGTGTGCTGTAGACAACTGTCTTAACTACAGTGTTATACGGTCATAGCGAAGTTTTTAATTTAACACCCCATTAAGATGAGGTGAGAGGATTCACACCTGTCAGCACTGTTGTTTCAAGTCCATCTCCATCTGGGTGCAGATGCAACAAGACACCGTTCCCCCGATTTACAATGCTGTCACCTTGGAAGAGGAAACCACTTGCTTCTCTTCCCCCATGCACATACAATAAACATTCAGGTGTGCAAGGCAGCATATTTTTGCACATCACTCACCGAGATGCAGTGAATACTGAATGAATACAGTAACAGTATTTTCATTAGCTGGAGACATTTCCAATGACTGACATTCAGCTGCCTACTACACATTCAAGTAAAGAAAGATATACTAAGTTAAAGACAGAAGGGCTTTTTTGAAACTAAGAGCAAAAAGTCCAAGCTTTCACCAAAATAAGATACGCATTTTACACATGCATGTAAAACGAAATTCCACCTGTAGGTAAAAATTAATATCCCGATGTTTCTAGTTGTTTCATGCTGCCATCAAACCTTTCCAGTTTGAAGGCAGAAGCGGGCATTCAACATACCAGCCTCAGAAGCTTCAGAGAAAAGCCAATGAAGACAGTTCTGCAAGACACTGAAAAACTTTGGCTCAGACAGCTGTGGATATCCAGCCCTGATCCTGACTGGGCTTTCTGGCAGGGCTCTTCTGCATTAAAGAGAAATCCTACTCCATTTCTACCACTGGTAGTCTTCTGACAGAGAAACAGCCATAATTCAGTTGCTTTCAGCCACGGTTATGAAAGGCAGAAAATAAAAAGGTGCACATCCACCATGCAAAGTGGAATCCTGCTATGCATATGCTTCTGCTGCATGAGTGGGTGCAGAGCCCACAACATCCACTGTCACATTTATCTGCTAGTGCCCACTTTGGGGTAAAGCCCTGAACCTTCCTACACTCAACACCCATGGGGAATGATGCCAGAAAGCCATGAGAGGAGGTCTACCCCTCCCTGTTCCTGCAACTCTTCTAGAGCTGAGCTGCTCTAGAATTGGCCACGAGAAGTTTGTCTTATGCATTGCATGGGGAATTTGGTTCCTGTAGTAATTTTGCTCCTTCCGAATGCAGAAACTTCAGAGGATTAGTAGTGCACAGGTGATGGGTCTATTCAGAAGAATACTAGATTTTGCTTCTTTTCCTGGGTCTCAGAAAATCTACATTGTTGGGTAGCTTGTTACTGAATCAAGCATTTATTGTATGTACAGATTACATAAACAAGGAGGTCAATTTTGTTTCAAACCCATGTGAATATGGTTCTGGGACTGAATTAACTACTGATTGAAAAGTTACACATTTTCAGCTAGCTAATCATATTTTATTTCACTGCATGCAGACAGCAGTGCAATGAAATTAGATGTTTGTTTGTACATTTTGGAAAATGTTTTAACTTCAAGACTATAGGAAAAAATAGGAAAAATTTAATGTATGTCCAGGTGAGATTACTAGGGTAAAAATGATCAGCTGATGATAACTGAGCAGAGTTGAACATAGAATATACTGCATTGGAAGAGACCCATAAAGATCAAGTCCAAAACAGTCACTGAAAGTTGATTTCTCTTGATTTTTGACCATGTCCTTCCTTTCCTCAAAGTGTGCTAACCCTTCTTCCATTGTGAAAGTACAGTTTTAAGGTATAACCTTATCTTTCATAGCATAAAAACAATCCCAGAGATCTAACACTGCATTTGCTTACCCAGTAGACACATGCAAACACAAAACCTTTAGAAAGCTTTTCTCACATCACCTAACTGGTAAGAATACATACCGTTACAGTGCTACTTTTTTATGCAATTTCAGTCAAAATACCTATTACCAGGTCATAATTGTCTCTGACAGTTAAATCCTACCTAAAGATATGTGCTTTAGTACATATATTGAAAACATCTGATTAATCCGGAACTACTGTCTTCTGTAAAAAGGTATCAAAGATTATGAAACGTTTGTCTGTGAGAGGAGGGAGAACAGTGATACTTCCACAAGCCCTTATTGTTCTATCATATCTAATCCTCAGTACTAGTGCCCATAATGATTCCCAACTGGTAGATGAACTACTTTGAACATCCCTGAAGCAGAATTGCTACCCACTAATGTATCAGCTAAATGTTAGAAGACTCCTAACTCCCCCATCTGTGTTTTACCTCCCCAGAGGGTAAATACATTGAACAGTGATTCCCTTGCCTGGCACACACTTTCTAAACCTTACTGGCAACTGTTGTGATTTCCAGTCCAAGCAGCTCTGCAGTCAAAATCACCAGTTTTATATGCTGCAGGGAACTAAACACCTACCTTATTAAAATACTGCCCTCAAAACACACTGTAGTTATGTATTGCCACTGTAATTGTTACCAGTGTAGTGCTGATAATATTATGGTTTACAGGCTATTGAATTAGTACATGGATATCTTTTATAGTTAACTTCAGGAAATTTATTGGAATTAGG
>BSDF01000013.1:9402517-9405017 GCA_027925045.1 Hypotaenidia okinawae | reverse complement strand
AGCAACTCATTGGTTGTACTGTTACCGCTAATAACCTCATCCTCTAGGGCTGAAAAACTTTGTACTTTTGGTTTATAATGACAATATTAGTAGCTAGAATGATGATACGTAATTCTTTTTTTGTAAATAAAATACATACCATTCATTTCATCAATACAAATCAAGCTATACAAACAGCCTCCTTGTGTATCATCTTCATTAGCTGGAAATCTCTAAGTTTGGTCCTGTAATCAGCTAAGCATGGAACAAGGCTAGAGGGGAAAGGCAGGGATTTAGTGCTTAAGTCACTGCTAGTCCTAAATCCTGGGACTAATCTGTGCCAACTGAGAATTCATGATTGCTTCTAACTTTGGACTTTTCCATTAAGAGTATCCCAACGACTTGGAAGTAAATAGCTAGCTAAGGCACTTGCAGCAATGCCATAGAGCACTGTGGATCTCAACAGGATAAACCTCACACAGTGACTTGCAGGATGCCACATTTGTCAGGAGTACCCCAGTTAATATATTTAAACTTTGTCTCAGATAGCTGGGCCAATTGCAGCAAGAGTGATGGCTCCAGCCCAGCCTTCTCTACAGAAAATGCTGCATAAAACCAGTCCAAAGAACAATTCATGTGATATGTCTTTTGCTTCTGTAATCTGACCAGAAGATGCCTTTTTCCTCTATGCCCTATTAATTAGATATGAATTAGAACCCCATCATCTACCGAGATGTTATCATGCAAGGTATTTAAAGTACAAGTTGCAGCCTCCTGCTGACTATTTGCTCCTGTTACTGGTGGCTCCCTTCCTAGAGCTGAATTTCTAGGCATGAGAAGTCACCGCCTTCTAAGTTGCTGACTTCAAAATAGTTTTCTACTAGTTTATTAAAACAGTTCTAAGCCTTTATTTTTTTCCCCTCTGTTTCTGTAAAATATTTATTCTTTCTTTAAAGAGGAGTTTGATAGATGTGATCATCTAAAGAATGTCCTGCCAGTTTTAAGTTAGTCACAGATACAGCTGTGCAAATCATGTTTCCTGTCAATACCAGAAACTTGTCAACCCCCATCTCTTGCCAGTTCTTCCCCTTCAGCTGTGCCACATTCAAGCTTTCTGTCTTTGTCTGCCTGCACATTCCCAGATCCTTTCCTTACTTATCTGCTCATCAGACAGCCCTTTTCACTCCATTAGCTTCCCAAGTCTTGAATTATACTTCTGCAGCCATCTTCTACGCTACCTACTTTCTGCAGAAACCTACCCAACTTAAACCATCACCTCTACATCCTCTATAATGCTCACAAGAAACTAGGTAACTAGTAGATGAGTTAAAATGCAGAACATCTAAAACTTTATGCAGTGCAGGATTGGAATAATGTTGAATAAAGGCTTTAGAGCAAAGGTGGTTTCTTCTCATGCACAAGAATAGTGACTTTGTGAATGCTCCAGAAAAGATAGGATAGAATTACAACATCAGGTCTCTGATCTTTAACGAAGTCAATATGACTACAGAGACATGAAGATTCTTCTGCACAGATGCTGTTATACCTACTGCTGCTGTTAAAATTAATAAAATTTTTACTGCTGATAACCATAGGGGAAGAGTTTCGCTTCTATTTTAACTGTGAATTAAATTTTTGTCCTATTTATATAATGTTTGGTTTTGAGGCTTGACCCATCAAACATCTTATTTTGTATGATTTAAAAATCTGGGACTAAAAAGTTAAATATATCCATCTTTTAGAAAAGAGTCTTTAGGTCAATTCTACTTAATTCTGCTATTACAAATACAGACTCCTACGCTAGGGGTGCAGAGTGGGGCTTTCCTACAAAGCAACCACAAATTTGGTAAATTAGCCAGGTTGGGTGCTGACATCTGTCAAATACTGATCACCACCTTGTCTTTAATGAGACCAGGCTTGGAGAAAGACCCTATTCAACATGAAAGACAATCACAGTTTGCTTTACTATTTCTAACTGGCTCAACAGCACAATACAATGCAAAGGCAGTTCACATGCTTGTTTGTATGTATGATTTCCCCAAGATTATGATATTATTTTAATGTAAAATATTATTTTACACATGTGCTAAAATGATTCAATTTAAGATCTGGAAGTTTTTTGAAGAAAAATAATGTGCTATAGTAATTTGATTATGCCTAGGATCAGATACTGCATTCTGCAGGCAAACAATTTCTATGAAAGTGAACAATTTCTAGCTATGTAGCTGTGATTCGCACATTTAAAATGACAAATTTAAGCCCATCAATAGTAAATCAATTGCAGGTATAGAAGATAAAACTGAAATAATTCATCACATCGCTATAGGAAAACACAAAGAGTAGATGTAATGGGTCGTTTTGACTTTAAATTGAAATCTGTTTCTAGGTTTTTCAAGGACAATTCGTTTTACAAAACTTTAATGTATACATAAAAATCATCCATCAGCACATCTGATCCAAATATACTAATGATTTTTATTGGTCAGATCTTGAAAGTGAGGTTTATTTTTATGGAGTATGC
>BSDF01000013.1:9375017-9400017 GCA_027925045.1 Hypotaenidia okinawae | reverse complement strand
TCAGTGTTATGCAGTGACAATTTTGTGTATGTCTGTATTGCACTCCCTGGGGCAACTGCAACTCCTGAATGCATCACACTGTATAGTTCACATGCCAGAAGGCTTTCTAAGAAACTGGAGAGCCAGCACGCTGTGTGCTACAAGGGTACTGCACTGTGAAGCTTTCTAAATGACACCTCCAAGAGCAGCAACTGCAGGATAAACAGTCCACATAATTCTGAACAAAGTCTAAACATGCTGTTTCACACTCCTATTCTTTTCTGCCACCATAGACTTCCCAATGAAAAAAGGCGCCTTAATTCATAGGTATTTCATGTCCTTCCCTTCAAGAGCATTATCTGAGGGTGGAACAAGGAAAAAGGGCCTCAACCCACCATCCCAGCTGTTCAGCAACTATCAGGAATCAAGGTGTTTTTTTAATGCACAAATACATTTTAGCTGTTAGTTAACAACACCATAGTGTCTGTGATTTTTCTAAACCTGCAACAGGGAATCCTGTCTTTCACAAGATTTTCAGGGATGCATCCAGAATAAAAGTCTTATGTTCAGGTATTTGGGAGTCTCTCACCTTTCTGCAAAATACTTAAGTCAATTCAAGAATTGATCGTGTTCTATGTACGATCTGTCTTACCTGCTGCAGCCAGAGCAGTGAAATCTAGTAGTCTGTGCACATGTCTAGGGGGTGGGAGCAGGCATCAAACACACTCTGTAGCCCAGGAGAGATCCTTTAACCTCTTTGCCTCAGTTTCCCCATCTGCAAAACAAGGCAAAACAAGAGTTGAGTAAACAGTATGAAACATTGTAATTCAAAGTGAAATTTTGAGGTACATGGTAATTCAAAGTAAAATTTTGAGTTAACAGCATTAGGAACACGTAACTACTTTCTGTTTTTGTCTGTCTGCAAAATTTGGAGCATATGTGCTGTACCAATATTAGCTTGTCTTCACAGTCAACATCTAGAATGAATGCTTAAATATTCATTGACTTCAAATTTCAAATTGAAGTTTGAATTTGACATTCATTCTGTAGATGTAACAGCATCAACCATTAATCAGAGAACAGCAATAAGACCACTCATTTTATATAATCTACGCAGTGTGGTCAAAATGTATACTTCTGGATATATAATCTCAAAATTTTAAAGTATTAGCTGCTTAAGTAGATCATGTGGTACATCCCCTCCCTCTTCTAACTGGCTGATTTATGTAACTGAGCAACCAAACAAAAATTCTGAGATGTATGTTCAGCTGTAATGCTCACAATTTACATTGTGTATTGAATCAAGTCAATATGTAACTCATGCAATCAGGGAACAGAAGAAATAACATGATTTAGGTAACCAGCTATGACTATAAATTTATAAATAATCTAAACAAAAAAACCTCTACGAATAAAGATTTTTAAAATGTATTATTCACTGAAGGATTCTGTAAGTAACCACTGAATAAATACTTCGCACATTCACAAGAAAAGAAAAACTCTAAAATGTACCTAAGGAGTCACTGTGAATTGTTTGTTCAGAAATTCTTCCCTGTGTGGGTGCTGAGGCCCTGGCACAGGCTGCCCAGAGATGCTGCAGCTGCTCCCTCCCTGGCAGAGTTCCCCAGGTTGGATGGGCCTTTGGGCAACCTGGGCTGGTAGAGGGTGTCCCTGCCCATGGCAGGGGGTGGGACTGGATGGGCTTTGAAGTCCCTTCCAACCCAAACCATTCTATGAATCTATGATTTAAACCACATTGTAAGCCACAGAAAATACAATTAGTTAAAGGTACAGGGAAATAAAAGTTAATATAAGTGATAGCTCTGTTATGGTTTGCATTCAGATGGTAAGATATTTTGGATATGAACCAACTTTCTGTAGGTACTTCCAACTATGATCTACCCACCCAGTGATTTAATTTTTTTCCCCCTCAAACTACATCTACATAAAGGGAAATTTGAATGCTGTAGTTTCTAATGCACTATCTTTGTGGATTAGTTCCATTTTAGGCACTTTACAGGAGCATCTAAAACAAACATTTACATCCGCAATAGACAGACTGATTTACCAAAACTATCATGGACATTATTTTAAAATTTCAACCATGCTGAATGCTTACATCCTCTTGGCTGTGTCCTTCTGGTCTCTTTTCCAGCCCTTTTTTTTCCAAATACATACATACCTTCAATCAGGTGAGCAGAGACCATTGACCAACATGACCACAGTCACTAAGCACATTTCTTTCCTATGATCACTTGCAGACCAGTATTTAGAAATCTTTAGAAAATTAGTTACGGTGCAGTATTAGGAAAGAAAGGGGGAAATACAGTTTGAAGGAGCTCATGCCTTCTGCATAAGCTTAAAGAAACCCAAATTTTGGAAATGCAGTTTCTAAGTAAGGATGAAATATCCTGCCACAGGTGTCTGGAAACCAAAAAACAGGTGACACTTAGCAAGTTGTCCTGTCTCAGAAACAGCATGGGTGAATCTGGCCAGTCCACTTGCACTTCTCTCTCTGAAATCACTAACAAAGTTTGAGAGGAGTTATTTTTAAAGCAGCTCTTAGAGTGTTCCAGCGCACTACTGTCAGCTTCAGATCTCAAATGCAATTTGATTTATAATTACATTTTAAAAACTTGCATTAAAATAACATTAGAGGGGTCATAATCCGAACTTTTTAATAGTTAGGCACGTAGCATAAATTTAGAAATGGATCTCCAAGAGGATTCATCTGGAATGTATTCTGACCGGAATTCCTTCCTTCAGCCATTTCTGTCCTCCGCTGAAGCTGGTGTGCCAACAGGCTGTTGTGGAGCCCTGTATTTCAGCACTGTTTCAAATGTAAACGGATTGAAATACACTGCTGGACATTTGTTAGTCAAAGTCTTTTCTTGTATTATAGTCAGGCCCGTGTTTGTAAACACTGATGGCTGAGAAAGAACTGGAGAATTTGGCATTAGGCTTCTGCTCTGAAAAGATGTACATTGCATCCCTTGCAAAATCCAGTTGGCTCCATCGCTCCTGAACTTTGGCATGGTTTTAATTTTCTTACTCTCTGTGGCAGAGATTGATTTATGGGTATTGACTTCTAGGAACTACTCAAATTGGTCAAGTTTGACATGTGCCAGCCAAAACACACGTACAGTGAAAAAGCACCGGTCCCAACAACTGTTAACGCCTGAGTGCTGGCTGAGAACTTCCTGTCCCCACAGCTCTGCAGACAACTCAGAGGGGCGTTCAGCAGCTCTCACAATGTCGCAGCTGCGAGCCTGGCACCTTCTGCACACAAGGTGGGGTTCAGATGGGACACAGGCTCATTGCAAAATTTGCCTTGTTCTCCAAGTCTGACCTTCTGATAAGAAAATGTCCCAAGTAATTAGTTCCACACCAGTGTCTGACTGCAACTTCAGAGGCAAAAGACAGACAGGAATTTGGTTTCTGAGTGCTAGTGCTAAAGTAAACGATCTAGTAAAAAAAAAAAAAAAAAAAAAGAGGCTGTGCCTTAAAACCAAGTTTGAAATTTTATAGGCTTTTACTCCATAATTTGTACTTGAGCCTTCTGTTATTTTTAAACAAATCTAATTTCTTACAGCTGTGAAATTTACATTTTAAGAGTGTCTAGTGGCCATGTGCATTAATTACTTTATTGTAATATTTTAATGAGTTTGGGGTTCAACTCTGAAAGAATCCTGCTGAATCCTTGTTTCCCCACAGAATTACACTAGAACCTGATTCAATCACAACTTCACACACTCCGATCCAAACCCTGATGGACTTGCACGACATTTTTAGTTGACTTATAAAGTCCCTGAATTTTAAAACTGGCTCCAAATTTTACGACTTCTTACCAAACTAGCACTACCCTGGGTCAGGAACAGAGCTAGGCTTTGAGAAAGTTTGTATGTAGAGCAGAACTTGCTGGCTGAGTGGAAACAGGTAGCAAAATGCAAAATTCAGCTGTGACAGCTAACATCGGGGCCAATCTTGTTCTTAATGACATTTACGCAATGATGCAAATGCTTCCGTCTTAGTATATTTGACTTAAAAACATTTAGGGCTATAAGATTAAATCCCCAAAGAGTACCTAAATTTACCAGGGAAGATTGGAAATGCACTACTGGAAGATTTCCACTTTGTGCAAAATAGTTGAAAAGGATTACACCATCTATACTTCTGCCACAGTATTCCCTTTATGGATTTTGGTGGTTTGTGTCATACTAAATTATTTCTTCTACGCCTGTGAGTGTGCATAAGTAGTGGTGGGAGATAAGCGCAACAAGACTGTTTTTTCAGGTGGTTTTCAGCCAGGACTTACTGTCTGTGCTCGCAGTGTTGCACATGAAACTACTCATTCTTGGGGACCGAGGCAGAAGCCTTCAGACCACTGAGGATCTCTCCACCTTGAACCGAAGAGATAAACTTTCTTACAGCATCTAAATGCACTGTAATTCTCTATGAATAAGCTAAAGATGTAGATATCTAACACACCGAACAACGGGTTCAAGTACACACACAGATAAATGCAGGAAGAGTGGGACTGGCTGCTTTAGTTGGCTGTGGTAAGAGGTTCATCAGTTGTCAAGTGCCACCACGTACGCTGCACCCGCAGAGTTGTGCTTGGAAACCTGACCATTTATGTCCACCACTCTCACCTCTCTTTGCTAGGGCAAATGCAGAATTGTAACTTCAATGAACTACCCAGCTTTTAAAAAAGCATGTTTTTAAACCACTTACAATAAGAGCAACAGTTATTATTCAGAACATGCTTTTTATCAGATTGAAGATAAAGTTTATTATAACTGGTGGAGATGGTATCAATGATTTGTGGTCTATGAGAATTCTGTAATGAGAAATGGTAATCTGTCTTGGGGCAAACAATATTGTTCTGTTTACTATGCAATTAACAATATTAAGTCAAGATTCTATAACTGATAGCTGAAAATAGGGGTGGCAGGAAGAAACTGGAAGCACTGGAAACTCACAGGACAATTATCTGAGGACTATAAATTATTTATGGTGCTCTAGCCTGACATTCTCCTTCAACCTCACAAAAATGTTCCTCACTGCTCCAGAGATGTTTACTGTAAAAGTATCCAGACTGTATGCAGCTTGGGGCAAAGCCAGAATCTTTCCTTGCGAGTACCAAACATACACAGGATGGTGCAGTAATTTAATTTCACCCCAAACACCCCAAAATAATAGGTTTGCTTTGGAAAAGGTATGATAATGAACCAACCAGCATGACAAAAAGAGAAGCAAGACCTAATCTCCAATTCCTGGCATAGTGATGTAAATAAAGACAGAGTACTTCCCTTGCTTTTAAGATCTTTAATTTTGTGCTCGAGTCCTGTACCTTGGTGTGACTGAAACCTTGTACTTCTTGTTTACTCTTAGATAAGCCTTGAGCAACCACCATATGGAGCTGCGAACGCCACCAACAGAGAGAAACGGTCCTTAACTAATGGTCAGAGTAAATTGTATTGGGAGTCAAGTGGGGCGACTTTCAAGTGCCTGGTTAAGACAGGGGCTGACCTGTGACAGAGCTTCTCTGTAAAACAAAACTGGTCTTTTACTTGCCATTATAAAGTACAGAACTGCAGGTGTGATTGACCACACAAGTCTCATGGCCCTTTTCTAGTCTGTTCCTTCACTGTACACTTAGTCCAGCCCTTTTAGTCCTGATACTGCAGGTATTGAGGTCACTTCCATGGGAACTCTGGCAGAGCTTTCCAGTGAGCAACCCAGTCCTATAAAGTGCTAGGATCTTTCTTGCTAAACTGATCTTTAAAAATAAAAATAATAATTAAAAAAAAAATGATCACATTCTTAAATTAGCCAATTCCATTTGTAGCTCTCTGGAAATGCGATGCTCCACAGAGAGCCCCATTGCACCCAGCAGGCAAAAGCCACATTTAAGACAGCATGACGCACCAGCGCTCTGGCAACCGGGATGCTGCAAGGAAGTGACTGCTGCTGCTGGCAGCCTCGCAGCCCCTCTCCTGCACCTCTCGCCCTTAAGCATCGGTGCCTTAAATTCCCATATACCATTCAATAATGTCTGGCTGATCCAAAAGATTAGCAGCTTATTCTACCTTTGTTCTCTGCCTTCTTTTAAGATGAGTAATGAATGACACCACAGCAGGCATAACTCTCTGGCACAAAAGTTAACAAAATTGTAGGATGTTTTAAGGAATGATTTAAAACTTTAACAGAGTTTTAGAAGGGTATTCCTACACAGAACCTCTATATAAAATCCACTGCTACACAGAAAGGCTCTCAAATTCTCTTTACTTTCTTGAACACTACCACACAAGATCGGCACCAAACGTCTGCAACAGCTACCTCTTCAACACTAATAAAAATACAGCTTTAGTAAAGCACACAGTGAGTTTGGGGGCTTCCTTTGCACAAGAAAACACTGAATCAGACTTTCACGGCAATAAAAAAGCCAAACCAGATACAGTAAAATTAAATGGGAGCAAAATAACAAAGGGAGTATAAAACTTCACGTTCCTGTACATAATATGCCAATGATTGGTGGAAGTTGTGCACAAACTTCTACTTTTTAAAAAACTACTGTTTTGATGAAAACCACGCAATAATTGGTATTTAAAGAGCCTAATTCCTTTTTCTCAGGAGGTGCTGGGTCTGGTCATTGTTCATCACTATTGTTCAACATTTACTCCCAGATTAAGAACTTCTCTCACACTAATAAACAGGTATAATCACTTTCTCCAGAGAGTAGTTTTTACTTTCAGTAATTAGCCTACTTAAATATTTTAATGGAACTACTGACGTACAATAGCACAAAAGGTCCTCTGACCATAATATGAAGTGAGAGATGAGATTCCTAAAAACTTTTGTATGAAGGAGGTCTAGGATTTACAAAACCTATCAAGCAGACAGCTCTAAAACTATTTTTAAAGGTCATAAATTAGGTACTCTCTTAAATGTAATTCAATCATCCACTGTTATAGTAGCTTGATTCTATTACTTGTCCTATGCGTTTTACAAAACAGAACTCCATTACCATTATTCACTTATAGTTTCCCTCTATAAGTGGATATTCTGCTCAACAGGCTTTAAATAGATTTTTATTTTTTTTCCTGAAATTGCTATTAAGCATACTTTTACTCAAAGGGCAAAGTAGGCATAGGATTATGCTTGTACTTCATGAAAAGGATACATTTTCAGCAATCAGAACCACATTCCTATGAAGTAAAAATACTCTATGTAAGCCGATTGTTTCTATCCCTCCTAACCTTGCTCCATAAGGACTCTATTCTGGTCTTTTGAGTTGCACACAAGTTTTCCAATTTGGCTGAATAAAGGTATCTTGTTGGGCAGCTTGATGAGCATATTCTGTGTCTCCAGTTCTGACCTTGGCCTGTTCAAGGTGGATCTCAGTTATAAGACACAGCTCAGATGGTAAAAAAAATATTTTACTTTTTTTAATGTCTTTTAAAAACTCAGGATTTATTTTACTTTCTTCAGAGAAGGCAATAACGAACTCCTGCTTTTACGTACCTTGCTTTAGTGAAGCAGTGATAATAGAAATCTTGCTAAAGAGACCATGGCACACATAGAGCCAGACATAGCAAAGTTTTTCAGAGCAACTCACCTAGCCTGTAGTTATATTTCAGCTTCAGAGATGGTTTCTATAGCTCATTCATCCCTGATTTCATGTTGATTTCACTGCAAATAAATGTGTGCTCTCACCTCTCACAATTTAGATAACTCTATTCTGAACAAAAAAACCCCACACAAGTACATGCAGAGGAACATGGTGCTGGGCCAAACCACACACCCGATAGCTGAAGGACCTTGGCCATCTTGCAGCACTGAGCTGCAAACTGCAATAATCTGACACCCAAACAGACCCTGACCCATCGCACAGTGTAGTTGCAGCAGCACAATCTGTACATAAAAACGTGTATGTCTCGAGAGCCAAATCCTCCTTCAGCTGGTGACCATATCCTATGTTCATGTCTTACTTCTTAAAGCAGGACAGATGGCAGAAATCATACACTGTTGTTCTTTTCACTGGCCATGCCAATCCCAGATAATCAAGTCCGTCAGTCACCAGCAGATACGCTTTGCTCAGAGGAAAGGGTTGAATTTCATCTGACCACTTTGCTTCAGCTCGTGCTTGAGGTTCTAATTTTCTTCTGGTCTGAGCCCATTTCTGTCTCGCTCTGGCACACACTGCCCTAGTACGCACATTTATTACCTCACTTATTCCTCGGGGGGCTGTCTTACTTTCACTTTATATCTGGACTCACATAAGCATCTCCCCATTTTACAAGGAAACATTTATTAGTCTCTGATAGGAGCTTCCTGTTCCATCATGCTGAATCCCCTTGTCTATTATTATCCTTCAAAAGCAGCCTAACAACTTGCACACTCCTGGGCGGCTCTCACTTGGGCCATACAAGCACTGGTGGTGCAGGGCATGGACGGCACATGAGGGATGACCAGGTGCTCTGGGTTTTCTTCTCTCAGTCCTGTTTGCAAACTCTTGTTCAGCTGGCCCAGTCATGCAGGACCTTGCACTGTGCTAGCATGCACCAGTGGTTCTGTGGGCGGTTTTGGATGGTACAGAAATTTCTAGTGTGCCACATTCATGCTCCTTTTTGATGCCTGTAGGACTGGTGTAGGGAAGGTCTCCTTCACCCAAGGATTCCTCAGCTTTGAGATTGGTCATCTTAACTTTGGGACATTCAAATGGTATAGGGTAAAAGCCACATCATCACAGAACCCAAACTTACTGCTGTAACTTCCTCCAGTTCTGAGCTTATTATTTTACTTGAGAGGTGCTCGTATTTTTTGGTTGGCAGTTGTGGGTCATCACTGCATATTCCCGTTTCTCTGGGTCCACCCTACAATACTCCTCAGTGTAGCAACTCTTTGGTAGAGCTGGTACTGTCCAAAAACTCAGCCTTCCACAGTGTTCACAGAAAACTTTGGCTACGATTGCCCCCCAGCCACAGCACAGTCAGATCTTCAGAGGAGGTAAAAAAGTGCAACTGCTAGAAAGTAAAACTGCGTTTATTTACCCCCACTGAAAATCCAGACCCACCCCAGGGACAAGAGTGATTTCAATGCACCGTCTGTTTTACTAGAAACCATACAGAGTCTCTCATCCACATCGGCCGCTATTTTTTACTTCTATGTAACCAGACAACATTTGTATTCAGCTGCTCACTTATAAATAAAAAACATTTTTACATGGGTGGATTGGAGTGGCCTTTTATTTTTTTTTTCCCCCTCTTTCGGTTCCCATTATTTTATATATTACACACATGTTCTGTCAGCGAAGCTCACTTTGTTATCTGAAACATCTGTGGTACCCTGCTGTGGAGAAGGCCAACACTGCTGCTGCTGTTGCTGCCTGTCTTTATTAGCCACTGATTTGCTGATGTAGTCCTCCGACGGCGTGCAGCGCTCCGGTTCGCCTCCGTAACGCTAGGGCTGCACGGCAGAAACAATGGGATTCTGTGAACTGGCAGAGAGGTCCTGTTGGTTCACAATATGGCAGTTACCTTCTGTATGAAGACATGAATCCAGGTTTCATACGTGTGTTGATGCAGGCACGGGATTTTGTATTTCTAAAAAAACGTATGTGAATTTCTATGCAAGCTGAAAGGAGAGCATCCTTGCAAAGGTGGCACATGCCCATCAAAATGAGAGGACCTCCTCCTTGAGACTCCAGCAAGGTCTAGTTGTTGAGCAGCCATAACATTGCTTCTTTTTTGTCCAAGAGAAGTGTCACCTGGGTTGATCTCTTTTAGACTTATTTTCAGGTGCTTTTTACAGTGGTTGTCCTGACCTACTGCATGGTCCCATGAAACTCTCCAGCTTCTACTGTTACTGTAAAGATTATTACCTAATGTCTACAAGAAGTATGGATTTCTTTTAGAGCCATGTCAAGATTTTAGAAGATCAACTTAAAGATGCAATATCTGTGTACATTTCTTATATAATGTTTTTAGAGATAAGATATTCAGGTAAGATATTTTAAAGATAAGATACTCCCACCTGATGAGAAGTGAAGCCACTGTATCTATTTTATACATTTACTTTCTGCAAACAATAGCACCTCAGTAAAAACAGATTAAACATTTCCCCTCTGAAAAATCAAAACCATCTTATCTTTATCTAGATTTCTTATGCAACAGATGAGTGAAATATATACTCAGATTTAAGAATCTGAGCAATACAATTGTTAAACCACAAAACTTTACCAGAGCATTCAGGGGAAGATGTGAGGACAACTCACAAAAACACTCACATGGACCCGATTTCCAGCTGATCACATTCCCTGTATGGGTCTATGCTTTAAGAAGCTGCTCTCTAATACAAATACAAGACAAGAGGTGAAAGGCACTTCCCTCCTTTAAAAGCAAACCAAAACTTTATTGATGACAAAACCTGAGCTGAGGTCTGAGTCCCACAGGTAAACACAAACCAGCTCTTTGTAGGTTTTCTTTATCTCCAAAGGACTCTGGGCCTGATTCAGAGCATACTTATGGTATGGAAACAACATGTAACTGCTGCCACAGATCTTTTACATGCAAGTCAGTGTGCATGTGTGTCTAATTCAACATCCAACATTGAAGACTTATGTGGAGATAATTATAAGTTATAAAAATAAACCGCAGCTTTTGAAAAAACACCCCATTTTCCTCATAAAATAATTGATCACCTAGCCCCAGTAAGAAGGTTCAAAAGTTGCTCTATAATGAAGTGCTAGTAGCAAGCAGCTAAGCTATATCCTTCAGGAGCAAGACTGTGATAACAAGAAAAAGTTTCAAGAAAGTAAATGCCATAAAGGCATCACTTCCCCCTCCTCACCTCCCTTTGGCCTGAAGCATTACTTACTTTCAAATTTGATTTATTTATGACACAGCATTAGTACCCCCAAACCAGCCAAATTCCATGCAAACACAGGAAGGCTTTTTCCTGATTTAAAATAATTTCCCATGCCCTGAAAATAACTGAGATGTGATGGCAGAATATCACTGGTCTCCAAAACAATCTTCAGATGACCCAACTAACAACCTGGCATGCAGTGGAACAGGCTTCAGAACTGCTCTGTAGCCAATTCATCCTTCTTACCTGTGTCTGACAGGGAATGAATCTACAGTCACGGGTTGTCCCCCTGCTCCAAGTACATCCTCAGAGAGAGAAAGGAGATGATGTACAGTTGCTCCTGCTGCCACTCGCTAAGGATTCTCTTAGAGGTGGTATTCTGAATCCTCTGGAGGCCACTGAAGCCACAGATGCTTTCAACTACCAGAGGAGTATGGAATACCTGAGCAATAGCAAAGATCCTATCTTAAACTTACAGGATTGTTCTTATTTAGGGCAAAGTGAAAGGAAGGAATAAAATTAATGTATAAGCATAAACAAGCACAAAAGTTGGCTGATGAACTGAAAAGACAATTATCTTTATAAATTTTAAAACTGCAAACAGATTCCTGCAGGACAATTTTCCATCTGTCCAGATCCTCCTGCAGGACATATGCAGAAGATTGCTTCAAGTTAGCATATTTCTTTATAAGAAGCTCTTTCCTAATATATTTATGGGGGGGGGGGGAAGTGCAAGGCTATGTTGGAATGGTAGTAATTTCTCTTTTACCCTTCGTGTATGTCACCATCTATTGTTACTCAGTTTTTTAACATTCATCTGAATATTTCATCCACACAAAAAAATTAGCCCCAGCATCTTTTTTCTGAATAATGTTTGGCGGTCATTGCTTCACAACTGCAAACAATCCTCTATTGCTAGTGAGTGCTACAAGTCAGGCTCATTTCACGCTGGAGGTTAGAATCTGATCCTAAGTCCATTAAATCACAGAGTCTATTTAAAGTTTAATCTTGAGTGGATTTGGGTTGTAAACAAAGGACACTATACATGAGGAAAGAAACGACAGAAAACTATGAACTTATGACTCTAACGCAACCCCGAGTTCAAATTTTGTGTGTGATTTAGCAAGAAAATTTGGAGCTTTTCGGCAGCGGTGCACACGCCCTGGCATGTGGGCAAAGCCAAACTGAGCATCAGTGCTCACATCCAGAATACACATATGGATCCCATTTTACTATAGACGTGATTCTTCATGTGCAAAACATGTGTCTGACTGGTGTTCTTTGGCTTTTTAAGATATGCTTCTTTTGTGGGGGCAGGGAGCAGAGGAAGTAAATAAATAATTTGTGTGGTACTTGAATGCACATAACCTATGAAGAGAACAGCCAGGGATTCGAGGCCAGGTAAAAAGCCTGTACTTCAGCTGAAAGTATCAATCTCAGCAAACAACCAAGTGCCAACAGTGAGAAACTTTGTCCACTATACAGCCTCTGCAGCATGTTAATCTATCCCACTCTGTAACTGCTAGATAGGAAAGGGAAAAAGGGCTCCAGATGCTAATAACTTGGAAGTGGTAATTAGAGAAGTCCACATTACTGCTGTGAGACTCCCATCTTCCCTTGATCGGCGAAAAGAAAATTTTGTCCAGTGGGTCTCCTTTTCGCCTCCAAAATATGCAGCACTTCTGTGTTCCTAAGCTCCATCTCCTCTCTGAACCCATCAGAGCTCGATTGGGCCTGGAAAACTTTTTGTACCCTCTCCAACAGTGGAAGATGCTGTATTCTCCCATAGAAGAGGTAGGAAAGCATTCACCAGGTTCTAAGGTGATCTAGCAGGGAAGTACCACAAGCTCCAACTTTTAGCTATACAAGATCAAAATTGCCTCCTGCAGTCCTGGTCTGAGTGGGACAAAGAACAAGAGATGCTCTCCCCCTTGCTTTAAAGGGTAGCTAATAACTTTAAAGGCTCATTGAGCATTTATAATCTCTGGGACCACAGACAAAGTCAGTCTGGAAAGGGTCTGAACGTCGCATGAGAAACTAAAAGGAAAAACACACTTATCACAAAGAGGGAATGCATTTGTATTATTGTATTGAAATAGCACAAGGCTACAATGACAGGCTATAAATTTTTCTCTTGGACTGTAACCAATATTTTCCATTTCAAGTAACAACGATGTAAGAAAGAGAGAATCAGAATTAAGAGAAATTATGACCATAAATCGGTAGGTACTTAGGTGAAAGAGGACCTCAAATTCGGGTGTCATTAAATGAAAAAGGTTAACTACCGCTTTGAGCAACTCTTGGATCCACTTAGGCTGCTGACAAACTGACCAAAAAAAGTATGCTTAGATTTTACCAATGATGTCCATCTTTATAGTTCTCAGATTCACAGCCCAGAATGTTACGATAAATTCTTGGCAGTGAAAAGTACCTCTCTTTTAATCCCTGAAATTTAACATCACACATAACACTAAACCTCATCTATGACTCCAAATAATAACAGCAGCAATCGTAACCACATGGTTCTACAGCAATGAGAATTAAGTTACAGAAATTTCTCAATTCTACTTTTTCTGATTTGATATGTCATTTCATTAAACAACCATGAATTATTGAATATTAATTTGAAATCAGTGATGCGCCTTAAGATATACATTCACAGACTATTAGTATCTTTTTAACCTTTCTCTCGCTGTAACTGGCTATTGAAGCATTTAAAAAACAAACAAGCAAGCAAGCAAACCAGGACCAAACAGAAAGGAGACTGTTAGCCAACACACATTAGCAAAGCTGCGGCCAGAAATGAACAATCTCTCCTCCATTTTAAGACCAAACCCTACATTTGTTCAGTGCATGTTGATCCCCATCATTTCCTAACAGCTCCCTCAAACCCTGGGCAGTAAGTCTTACAACTGAAACTAAAGTTGACAAGCCCTTCTTTTTTTCCCCCCCATAGGGACTTCTAAAAAAGAGAAGGACTGTGAATATTGTTAAAAAATAAAATCAATGCAAAGTTATTTAGCACAGGTGTTCCTGTTATTGTGCTACATTTGGAAAGCCCACACATTCAGCGCACCTCCAATTCACACACCCAGCTGCGTGAGGTGGTGGTCTATTGTTAGTTTAGAGGTTTGCAATAAAAAGCATGAAGTAATATTGGCAAGCTCAGGAGCATTTTTTTTTCCTTATGATGTCTCCCTGCATCTATTTATCTAGTTCTTCTTGCTTTGTTTCTGCTTTTAAATTCAGCATATTCAAAAAAGGGTCAGAATAGGTTTTAAAGATGTAATGCCACGCTCAAGCCTTTTGAACACTAAGAGAAAACCTCAAAAGGTTCACGCATAAGGGAACAAAGATATAAGGATAGCTTTGAACCTGAGGGGCTCTCTCACTGCAAGCAAATGCATTGCCAGCATGTCACAGGTGTACACCACATGAGCAAGTGAAAAAATAAAATGCGACTGGGAAGGGGTGCGATGCTGATGGGTCCGAGTCCAGAATGCATTAATCCCAGGGTGAACGTGTGCATCTGTTAGATATTTATGTAGTTCCTACTAGTAGTTTGTACAGATATCCAAGCAGGTGAACGTCAACAGCTTTGAAACCATATGTTAAAGGGAGGCTGTGAGATGGTAGAGGAAGGCTACGAGGCGTCATGGGCCTGACAGGGGAGGGCGGATGCCTACAGATCAGAACATCACCCGGTTAGTCGGCACTCCTGGGCTCTCCATCAGACTCCTGCTGATTTAACTCCAAGATACTGGGACAAGTGACTGAATCTTCCTCTCCATTCACCTATCCTTGAACAACAGATACTAACAGGACTACGGAATGACCATTTTTTTTTCTTCTCTCTCTGATTTCTAGCTTTTTTTTTTTTGAGGGGGAGGGAGGTTTTGTGGGGTTCTTTTTATTCCAAAGGTTTTTATAAACACAGGTGTATTACACCAAGAATATCTAGATTCTATCGTTACTTTGGCAGAAAAAGACAGAGTCAAGATCTCTGTCTCCTGGTTTATACAGGAAAACCCTGCAACAGAGGAGAACCACGTCCTGTTCCTTTGTCTAATTCAGAGATTGTTTTATTCTTGTTTTTGTATTTTAGCTCCTAGTCACTCAGACTTGGGAACAGCATTCATCTGAACTTGGGTCATCCCATTTCCCAGGGCAGTCTCCTAACCACCACACTGGACACCTGGTAGGTATGTACAGGCACTGTTCAATCTACTGTATTTCCAGAAAGAAGAAAAAAAAAAAAAAAAAGGAAAGAAAAACAATGCACTTCCCCAAAGTGACATTTTGTCTATAATGTTTACTTTCTCTACTAAATATCCTCAGCAAGGAACTGTGAGAATTCATTCATCTTTGAATGAATTTATAAAACATGCTGAGAGGTCTCTGGCTGAAATGTGTGAATTTTTCTTGTTGGGTTTTTTTTTGTTTTGTTTTTTTTTTTTGTTAATGATTAGCACAGAGTACTAGAAACCAAAAAATTGTCAGTTTACACACCACTTCAACCTAGACTACTCAGTTTCTACCACCATACACGACTTTCTGGAAACATAAGGAAGACTGTTTTCACATTAAATGCTGAGTTCCTAGAAGAGGTCCGTTAGGAAAATTTTCCTTCAAATTAAAATTTTCTGTAAAATGGAAAAAACAAATCTCTCAAATCCCCTCCACTTCAAATAACCTAGCAACTGCCTTGAACCCTCAGTGGTTCAAGTTACTCTCAAAGGCAAGGGAATCAAAAACCAGCTTTGGAGTCCTTTAAGATCCTGTTGCTCGAGGAGTAATTCCACCTTTGAAAATGTTGGTGCAACTACGTGAAATCATCAAGAGCTGCAATTACATTTTGTCCTCAATGGTTCGCATAAAGAAAGAGTGCTGGAGAAATACGCTTCCCTCCCCCTTTGAAAATACTATGGCCTCACTGAAAAGCATTCAGGGAGGACCCACCCACAGGACAAGGGTTTCACTTCAGCATTGCCCAAACTCTGCTCCCTAAAATTACCAGTCCATAGTAAATGCCATGAAAATCAGCAGCTCCACTGAGGCTACCATTAAGTGCTTCTTAAAAAAACCCAAACAAAACCACAACAAAACAACCCACAACCTAATCACACCTAAAAAACTCTTCTTTCCATCCTCCTGCATGCCAACCTTTTGCAACATCAGAACACACACTCTATAGTAGCCCTTTTCAATTTATTTCCCTCATACTTCCCTTCCCAAGAGGATATTATTCATACCCTACTCCTTCACCATGCAATTAGCTTGTTCCAATCCTTGGAAATGAAACATTCACCCCTTTTGCACAAACCCTCAAGAACCTCTCGCAAGGGTCTCTTGCAGCTCACCCTCCACCAGCTGGGGAAAGACCCACTGTAATTGCTCCACACTTAGTACCAGAGAGAGAATAGGCACACTTGCCTTTTATGACTCCGCTTCACTTTACATACACACCTTCTCTATTAACTGTGCTTCATTAAAGTCTGTGGTTTACCCAAGACCACCACTTCTGTTTCTATGATTCCCCTTTGAGTGCCCTCCAGGCCTGTCTACTCCAGTACCTGGTGTAGCACAGGACAATCTAGGCCTAGCATTGCACTGGCAGATCTCAACAGAAAGGGAAGAGTCACTGATGACATCTCTACTGTGTAACAGGAAATATTAATTAAGATTTTTAATTTTGGGAGAACTGTATTACATGGCATCTATAAAATATGCCCCAAACAGTCTCAGGAATACAGCTCAAAGCGTTTGATTAAAATTGAGCAAATTCAGTCTCTCATCCTTCTGTTTAAAAAATGAGAATTCATTTATTCAGCTTAATTCAAAGATTAAATAAGATTAAAATTTCTATAAGATGTCTGGCTTTTCTGAAATAAACTGCAGTGGCCATCAAAATATTGATAGTCATTGGTAAATTACTTCTGGTGTTTAATCAATGTTATTTTTTTATCATCCAATTTTTTCTTCAAGTCAGCTTCTAACACTAAACTACATTTCATCAAGGTTGGTAAAATGTTTAGAAAGGAACAGATGTCAGAATATGGGCATTGCCAATAACACTGATGGAAGCCAGTAATTTCTTTCCTGTCCAAAGGCAAAAGAATGAAGAATAATCTAGACTGTATACAATAATACAAGATTTACTACAACATTAATGGCTATAAAAAGTAAAAGTATACAAAAGCTATCTCCATTTTTTCAAGCCATCACTAAGGGCAGTGTTTTTCAATTTGAGGCAATTTTTACGGGAAAATGAAAGGTCTGTGTATTCTTAAACCTTTAAATATCCATAAGATACAGATGAAGACACAGGCTAGCGTTAGTTGCTTCCAAATATACTTGTATATTAGTCTATTGTGTAAGTTAATAATTTTGCCAAATCTCAAAAAATGTGGATGCAATCTTTCCTTTAAGAAAGCTGCTCAGCTTGTTATTTACAGATTGTAACATTTACATAAGAGTTTGGTTTAACAAGAGATATAAATATAGATAAAACCCTTAGGACTTCATTCTTTAAACTGCCCTCTAAAAATCTGCCCTACAATTTGCACACTGAATTTTGTGCAGACTATTCTTGGAAGCCTTTTGTGAATTAGGGAGAACTGACTCGAAACAGGGGCTGGTTAATCACAATTTTGCAAATTGTACGTAGCAATCATCCTCACATTGTGAATTTCAGATCTATAAAATGCTGATGTTTTAAAGCTGAAAAATAAATAAGCTAAGTAGGACTACTTTGCTAAGGGAAAAAAAAAAAAAAAGAGTATAATATCCCCTGCAAAGAAATCCTTAAAATAAAAATAATTACAATAAGAAAAGTAGCACCATAAGTAAAGGGCATCTCTATTCTGTATCGCAACTGCAAGCCCACCCTGGAAAAAATTTACCACCTGACTGTTCCCACCCCAGTCTCACATTAACACCTGAATATACAGGCACATTCCTGCACTTCCAAGAATAAACCTGTGGGAGGCTTACTCTTTTAGAAGGCTACTGTGTGTTTGTCTGACCTGGGAGAGCCCTCCAGTTGAGGGACAACTGGTGCAACTTCACTCTTTCGTGTGCCGATCACCGGCTGTAATCTGTGCAGCCAATCAAAGCAGCTTTGATTAAATATCAGGACTGTCACTGGAGCATCAACTGCAGCAACATGGATACGATACCTTATGATGCATGTTGAACACAAACACTTGAGAATAACAACTGGCAACTAAATAGTTTGAGGGAGAAGTTGCAGAATTTATGTAGAAAAGATGATGTCTCCAAGAAGACATTTTTGTTCTGCTTTCAAGCTGCAGCTAATGTGACTTCATCAGCATATAGAACAAAGCTGACTCAAGATTCTTCTTTTCCACACAGGTTTTGCAACTCCTAACATTTAGTATAAATGAAGGTCGGTCTCTATTTATTTTCCCTTATCAGTTGCAGAAAGGCCTTGCCGAACTGTCTGTTTTGAGCGTACAAGGATATGCTGAAATTAATGTAAAATATTTTCTGTTATCAATGTAATTATAATGACAAGAACTTTCCGTCAGGGTTCAGCCACGACACAGTGTGCACCGGTCGCCTTCCTGCCATTCCAAGCCTCCTCACTATGGACACAAGCCACAAACAGTGGAAACTCTGTTTTCCTGATGTTGATCCTCCCCAAAGGTCAGGTTTCTTACCTCAAACATTCCAGCAGTTGCTTAGACTGCAGTTCAGGAATTTGGTGTAACATTGCTTCTAGAAAGCAAATATTTATGTTAGTAAATACCATTAAAGTATTGCTGATTTACAGGTATTCTCATTAGCAATCTTTAATGCTTGGAAACATAGTATATTTGTATATTAAACAAACTTTACCGTGTTACTTTACCATGCCATATTTTATTGAACAGGAAGTCCAGCCATTAACTCTTTTTATGGGAATTAATGTTTTTAGAATGAATGCAAATTCAGAATTCATGCTTTTGCTACTAAGGGCAAGCAGAGGCAGAATGAATTGGTATTACCAGGATTTAATAAAAGCACTGGGCAGGAAAAAGAGACAAAGGGAGATAAAGGCCCCACAGATACCTTGCAGAGGAACGAAACAAGGATGTTCCCTTTGAATTGGGGAGCGTACATTCAGGTCTGGCTCTGTATAAGCTTGATCAGGTATTTAGCTTCACACCCGATAATCAGGCTAGATGATTGTAGTAGAGGGCATTCACTCAGCCACTCCTTTTGCTCACTCTTTTCTTGTCCTTTTTCCTTTTTTAACTGGTGCAAACATTTCACCTACAGCTTCATCAGCACAAGTGAATGCCAAAAGGACAGAGTTTAGAAATTTATTTTAAGATATATATATATATATATATATATATAATTTATTCAAACAGAACATCTTGAGCAATCTTGGCCAAGGAAGCAGCCTTTTTTAATGCCTGAAACCTGTACAGGGCAGAAACTCCTTTAGGTTCCATCCCATGACTTAGGTTGGAACTGAGATCTACAGAGGTAAAGCTGAGTTCCCTCCCTTGTTTCCTCTGCTTCTCACTTTGTAGGATAAGACCAAGTCAGGAAAAGCCTCTGTATTAAACTCAAAAATGGCATATTCGTGAAAGCCGTAACAGAGGATCTCCCTTACAACAAAGAACACAAGATTGCACAGAGAAGGCCTGCAAGTAGGAAGGAGTCTTCCAGGAACAGGATCCAGATTGCATAAAATTCCCAGAAAAACTTTGGAAGATTCTTGTTTGCTAATTGGAAGACAACCTGTAGGCAGTCCAGATATATTAATTCAGACATTCAACCACGCATCTCAGTGTGCTCTGGGTTCAGATGTAGGACAATAAGTGAGCCATTCCTTATACACAAAATCATCCTAAATAGCACCTCAGCCATGTCACTTATTGGAGAAATGTCAGCAGCACTGAACTTGAAAATGTTTCAGAGGTAAAGTGCCTAAGACTAGACTTTTGTTAAAACTAATTTAAGAGAAGCAAAACACAAATTTATACCACGTTTGGTAAATCTAGTTATGACAGTTATCAGACAAGCACTTTTCATCTATGTTTTTGTTACCTTCCCAATTATTTCTGCTGAAGGGTTTTGTTCTTCCTACAGCCCAGTTTCTATTCATGATCTGAGAGCACCCTATTTTCTATCTGTTACAGTGTTTTAGACAAAGATGTTTCAGAAATGTAATATTAACATGGGTTCAAAGTTACAGCATTTTTAACAAAGTAGTTACATATCTGTTTGGTTTTGGCTGGCACAGAGTTAATTTTCTCCCTAGCAGTGGGTATAGTGCTATGGTTTGGATTTTGGATGAGGATACTGTTGATAACACACTGATGTTTTGGTTGTTGCTGGGCAATGTTTACACTCAGCCAAGGACTTTGCAGCTTCTCACACTGCCCCACCAGTGAGGAGGCTGGGGGTGCACAAGGAGCTGACACAGGCAGGACAGCTGACCCAAACTGGTCAAAGGGATATTCTGTACCATATGATGTCATGCTCAGTATATAACTTGGGGGAAGCTGGCCAGGGGCTGGACCATAGCTCAGGAACCAGCTGGGCATCAGTGGTCTGCGGGTGCTGAGCAATTGTGCTGTGCATCACTTGTTTTGTACATTCTACTGTTATTCTTCTCCTCCCTTTCTGTCCTATTAAACTGCCTTTATCTCAACCCACAAGTTTTACCCTTTTTTCCCCCCAATCCTCTCCTCCATACCAAAGGAGTAAGCAAACACCTGTATGGTATTTTACCTGCCTGGCTGGTTATACCACAACAGTATTCAAGCACCCAAAAGGGACTCCAGCAGCAAGTGATTCACAATCCTGATGCACTGGGATTTTTCCATCTGCTCCCAGCACTGCCTCCACACCAGCAGCAGGCAGTGCAGCTACAGGTACTGCTGCTCGGCAGTAATTGATTCTGTATGTTGACCCAGACATTAGGATGTTTACTGTCTGCATACAACTCCTTCACTTCATGGAGCACTGTACAATACTAAACCAGCTCACAATATGTCAGCCTTTTGACAGGTACATCAAGCTCTGTTTCTTAACATTTCTTTACTGCTGGAGAAGGTTCAACCTCGTGGCTCTAACAGATCACACAAACTGCCTGGACAACACAAGCCAACACTATTCCACACGAGTCCAGAGGCTCTCGCACAACACGAGAGAAAACTGCAGGCAGCCACTTTAGAAGCAGAGCACAGTCTTGTTTTAAAGTTCTCCATTTTTTTTATTATTATTATTATTATTACTACTACTACTTAACAGGAGTACTTTGAGCAGACACTTCAGTAATTCAAAAGCCGAACTCATGCCAGATACTGCTTCCCAGAGTCCAGTCCAAGAGCGGCAGAACTTTGAAGGTGAAGGAAAACAGACCCTGATTCCATGAGCCAGAGAGATTCAGAGATAGTACTAACTAAAACCAAAATACTAAAACCCTCAGGGGAAAAAAAGTATCTATAATCTACGACTTAGTGTCAGGGTATTTTAAAATATCCCATTACTCTCATTAAGAGGGAAAAATAAAAGGCTTGAAAATGTGTTTCTTCAGAGAATTTTGTAAGTATTTCTTTGGTTACATCCACACTGGTGAGACATCCTGCCCTGAAACCTGTAGAATCAATGTAAGATGCCGCAGAGCAACTAGGCCATACCAAGCCATGTTGAAAAGTAAATGGTAGTAAACTTCAATTTACAGAACAATAACAATTTCCCACAAAAACAATATTAGCTTACATGATGACACGTCTCAAACTTTAAAAAAAACATAAGCGTTTCAAGATAACATCCAGAGCAGTGCAATGAGACTAACCAAATCTGTTCTCTTCACTGTGCTTCTCATGACCAGTATCACTTGCGTCACTGCACTTGTGCTTGACGCTATCTTCTGCCTTGGATGAACAACACGGAGCTGTTGCATACCAACTGCAGCTGTGCATGATAACTTGGGTCATTTTAAACTTGTTTTGAATAACTTCCCCTGTTTACCAATATTTTTAGGAAGCTTAAATCCATAATCTCTGTGGCTAGAAGTACACAATACTCAATGTGTGCTGCATAAGAAAATCTGAGTAGACACTCACAATTTACTTCATTCCCTTTGAGGGGAATGAGAAAGATGCACAGTACTTTCATTATCTGTCCTTAAGTGTTTTTTGTCAAATTTTGACTCTGCCACCACTCTTCAGTGACAGACATTAGGTATGACATTTTTTGACACAATGTCAATAGTGACATCAGTAATATTTGACACAAGGCACATTGGGGTTATTTGACACAGACAATTGGATAGCTCAGGGCACTGGAGATCCAATGCATAAAGAGTTTTACCTCCAAGTCACCAGTGAATATCCAGCCCAGTGTTTTCTGTTACCAGCTGATGGTTCCTCAGAGCCTTATGCAGAAGGAGTTTGGGTGTATTGAACAGATGTCCACAAAACAAAAATCAACACAATAAATTACATTAATCTGTGCCCTATGTTGAAACACCATGGAATGAATAGTCAGCAACAAAGCTATTCTTCTACTGCTATCTGTAATTCCTTTTAAAAATGGTTGAATCCCAAAGGGGACACGGGAGGATCAAATGAGTCAGAGAGCACTACAGTTCTAGTCTCCTGAATAAGATTTCTGTCTCAACAGCTTTCAGTCCCATGGCTTTCATTTATAGTTAAATATACTTATGGGAAAATACAAATGTGAAATGTTACTTTCAATGATGTGTTTTCCAAATATTTCACAATTGCCTAATATAAAGGACTCACAAATGCTGAACAGAAACAAAATGAATTACATATATGATCACTCTAGAATTTCCTAGAGTGCCACAGTCCTGATTAAACAAAGCACTTCTACCTACATCTAATAAAGTGCTCATCTACAAGCAGAGTTTTACAATATCTATTAGGCACCTGGATGAGTTCCTGAATCCTGCATTCAGCCCCGAGATCCCTGATGCAAAACCCGGAAACTCTGAACACACGTGCAGCAAGAGGTGTTGGTCCAGTTGCATGAACCAACCTGGACCTACAAGGACAGTATGGTCACCTGCATAAGGTACCTGAGCACTCAGGGAGTTTTAGAGCACTAAGCATTGCATCAAAGACTAAGAAATCTAAATTCCACTAAGTCTTGATATCATTTTAATGTATGCTTAAGTTCAAACACCATCGACACATGCAACTTCACAAGAGCAGGCCCTCTTTAATGAGCAAGACCTTTTTTTAAAAGTTCAGAGCTAAGTGCCTTACTTACAGACTTTTTTAATAAATGCAAATAGCAAATCAGAGTTTATCCATGTGCAAAACGTGCTCCTTTTTCCTATTCCACATTAATTTTGAAAAGATGATCCACATTAGTCAAGTCATCAATACGACCATGTGTTCAAATGTTCAATCAATAGCTAGACCCAACAGTTAGGCTACCTTCAGAATCCCTGGACGAATATTATTATTTTAAATTGGACTATTCTAACTCCCAGATTCCTTCATTGTTCTGCACACTGTGGTTTTACACATACAAAAAAAAAGCCATCCTAGCTGGGATTCAAAATACATGAAGTACATTTGCTGCCCCTTAAGGAATTTTCCCACATTGTTACGTATCATAGAAAAAAAATAGGCAAAGCCCATTTTGTTAAGCATGCTTGGACACACCACCATACTGCAGCTTCTCAAACAAGTTACATTTTTTAAAAACCCTTAAGAACAATATGTATTTTACTGCAACAAAAAGTATTTTTGGAGCAAACTGTTGGGCTAAACCACTAAGGAAGCTAGCGGCACACCACCCCCGCAGAGAAAGGATAATAAACTTGCATGTGACTACACAGAAACCCTGTCAACCAGGCATTTCCACCTCTCTCTGACTCAGAAGGGATATACTTTCAACACACAGGCATGAACATCTGGCCTGTTCCAAACCTGTCCCACCAGGCCAAAGAAAGAAGTCCACTGCTGATCTCTCTAGTCTTGGAGTTAAAAATTTCCCCTCCATAAAGCACAGACATGCTGAACAGTAACACAGCCTCTTCCTATTGTATTATTTAAATAGCAGGTATGTGATCAGGTCTCATTTTTGCAAAAAGCTTCAAAAGACAAGGAATATCACAAGCTTCTTGGTCCAAATTTTTGGGAAAGCACTGTTAGAGGCACTCAAACATTCTCATGAGAGGAATTAGTTTATGACGCAATTCCAGTGTGAGTAGCCACTGCATTTCTGTTTGTATGCCTTTCCCCAAATAAACCCACCCATTTCTAGGTGGCTGGACAACCCTCTTTTATTAGTGGACATCTGTGTCCTTTCCACTGCTCTTACCTAACAGAATCTCTCCTTTCTACAGTGAGTGCCGTTAGAGCTTCATTTCTGGGTGGAAACATTTAAACCAGTCACATACTTACTTCTCAACCACTCACTTCTCCAGAGGTTTAACAGCACACAGGGAAGGAAAAGAAGCTCACCAACTGCTGCGGTCTAATAGTAAACTCTTATAAATTGTTCAGGGCAGAATTTATCTGTAGGATCAACTGAGCCTGCGCATTCTCCACAGCTTTGTGGTGCTGGTTTTCAGGTCAGAATTTAGAGCTTTGTCAGTCATGGCCTTGCAAATCACAGCTTTACAAATCCCACGGCAGAGACTGCTACAGATGGGCTTCAATCCAACCCCGGCATGCACTTTCAAGCTTTGTAAAAATCTACATCTTGGAGAGAGGACTTAATGAAATTTGGACTGTTAACAGTCTGAACAAGAGCCCTAAAGCTAGACTCCACTGAACTTCAGTCGGGATGTCTTCAAAACCCAGATTTTCACAATCCAGACTCAGCCTGGCTGTAGCTTGGTTTTGCTGCCCAGCTCCTCTTCTGAACAACATCATTTCCAGGGCCTGGGCAAGTGGCATGAGTGCACAGTCAGTCCCCAGACTAAAAAGGCAGGTGTCACTGACACAATAAACTGTAATGGCTTCTTCAAAACTGTTAAAGAATTTTTAATTCATAGATCACTTGCCCAACAGCCTGCAATGGCTCCTCTGGAGCCATTACGATCTATCAGGTCACTGTAGTGCCATACATGCACATTAAGTAGGCATGCAAAAATCATTAAGCAATTGGTGATGACAAAAATTACTCTGCAGGCTTGGTAAAG
>BSDF01000013.1:9347517-9372517 GCA_027925045.1 Hypotaenidia okinawae | reverse complement strand
GCCTGGCTTGGGTTTGCCACATACCAAGGTCCCAGGTCTACATTACCCTGCAGTCTATGCTGAGTCTGGCTAGCTTCCCAAAATTTAAGAAACACAGGGTGGTCCCAGTGGTTCCCACCCAAGACCAGAAGGCCCAGGTTGTGTGGTGGTGCCAAAAGGCCATCAGGGACCTTCTTCAGAAGCACACAGAGCACTAGGGACCGGGCTGGAGACAGTGCCACCTGCTGCTCTGCTATTACTGCTCCCCTCACAGCAGGGAAGCAGTAGTGTCATTGCCAGAGGCACTGATTATATTGCACAGAACATCCAGAAAGTTTGTTTGCCTCATACAGTACACAGAATAAAAAAAAAAAAAAAAAAAGACAAGCTGTCATTAAGAAGTCAGTACTACCTTAATTGGTAACTAAATTGATATTCGTAGCATTAGTGCTGAGGCTGGAAGGTCAGTCCCTTGAAATAAAGTATTCGCTGGTCTGGGAAAGTTTGCATTGACAGCGCCTGTCAATAAATAGGACCTTTGATCCACACAGCTGAGAAATCCAGCAAGTCTTAACACATTTTATTATTAAAAACTAAACTTCAAATGTACACACATAAACAGGATAGTACAAAAAATAAAAGCCTTGCCTGAGCTCTCATTTTCTTGTACTCTTCTGGAGCTTTTCTGCCACAAGTTTTACACCAGTGGAAGTGCTGCCTACTGCTAAAGTTGACTTTAACATGGGTCTTCATTTCCTGAGAGGTACAGTTGGCAGCTTGAAAAAAAAAAAAACAAACCCAAACCAACCCCCCTCCAAACCAAACATCAACAACTTGATGTTGTAAATAAAGCTGCAAGGTTTCACACGGGATTGCTACATTATTGAAAGCACACTAGAATAGGCTTAGGAAAACACAAATCAGTGTTGCAGGACTGTGACTCCTTCATAAACAGAAGCCAAACTGTGTCAGTTTTCGAATAAGAGAAAAGGCTTGCTAAAAGCTTCAAGATGTTGGGAAGAATGTGCCCTACAATGCCAACTTACTGCAATAAACCTAGCTCAGTAACTAGACTGTGGGCTTCTTTGTGTCTCATATTCTGAATGCAAAAGAAAGAAACAAGACCTCCATGCCTCTTGCTATTGGGGAAGAGTCTGAAGAGGACTGAAAACTGACAGCTCCTAAAAATAATAAAGCAACAAGTAGAGCCAGACATGGGGATTCTCAGGAAGGGCTGAAATGCAAGAGCCATGGCTGCTGACTCATTATCATAGGTAGATCTGTTAGAAAAAGAAGCTTTCAGCAGAAAATTTGGTTCTGACCCAAAACAGCCCAAAACTGACATTGCAATACAGAAATGTTTACCTCAGAGAAGTCAAAACACTATCCTTAAATTCTGTCCTTTCTGTAGTGCAATGCAGCATAATGATCTAAAAACACTGAATGTAAAGTAGACACTTCCACTCCATCAAAACATTTGCATAGTTTTCCCTGAAAACTTCAGAAAATATATTATACATGTTAGAAATCATGTCAATTAAATAAAAAACATTCAATGCAAAACATATTCTTAACTATTCTTTTTTGTGAGTGGTAAATTGTCCCCAAAAAGAACAGAATGACTTTTGAGGAATAAAAATCAGACTGGATAGTTAAACTGAAGAAGAAAAAAGAAAGAAAAAAAAAAGGGGGGGGAGGGCATGGAAGAAGGTAAAAAAAGCACAGCTGTGAACAAGACTGGTCCATCTAATGCCTTCAGCATGCAGCTGACTTCCCCAAAACAACTCACATACATCAGTTTCCTCCTGTGCTTCAGGGTTTTGTTTAACTGTGAAACACTCTCTGCCCCTCACTCTCAGCAAAAGGATAGGTGTCCATCACTGCCAGGGGTTACCCTTGCCCCTCTCCTAAGGCTCCCGAATCACTCACCCTCTCCTGCTACTTGGGCATTTTTTGCTGCATTTGACCAGGATTAACATAATTCTGCTGTTTAGTTAGCAGAGAGGAGCAGGCTCCAACTGTGAGAGTTTGCTAAACTAAGTTAGACAAAATGCCCAAACTCTAATGAATGAAGTGGAGTTTCCCTGACCTGCTTACATATCCCTCTCACCTTCTTGTCCACACTCAAGGAAAATCTCAGGTTTTAGTTGAAAACCAGAAAGTTGGTTTAGTTTTACTTTCTCTTTTTTAGAAAAGACTAAAACTGTCTCAAAATACTTTTAGGGTAACTTTGGGAGGAAAAAAAAAGCTTCATTCACAAATGTGTGTCCTGGCAGCAACCAAAAAAACAGTTTACAAAAAAAATTATTAGGTCTTACATTTTTCCATCTGTACTTTCTCTTTTCAAAGTTTCTTGAGTACGACTATCAGGTATATAGAACACAGCCCTTACCATCTGTTCCTGAACTTATGCAATGGACATGGGTGGAAATAAGAAATCTTTTCTGTGAAAAAATACAAATATTCGAATATACATTTCACATGCATTTATTTTTAAGGAATATTTCACTAGGATATTTTGATTATTTCTATAAATAAAAAAAAAATTTCCACACTACGGAGGCCTGGTCAAACTTTTCATTTTAAGGTCACATTTGAGCACTAACACTTAAGCCAACCCAAGACTGGAAGGTAGTAATGGTGCTTGTGGAAAAATACATATACTTCCCCAGCCCCCAAGCCACAGTACTGCAATTTCCATCATTATTAGTATAAAAAAAAATTAGTACAAACCACAAACACACACACACACAAAAGAAGTTTCACTCCCTCTTTCGTATCTTAACCTGACATATACTTTAGATCTTAACCTGACATTAATGAGCAAATACACACTGTAGGATAAAATGGCTCATATACTGTGTTGATAAGTTAAGATGAAAGAAATCCAGAACAAAGACACAACAGTATTGTGGAGATATGTTTAGATTCCAAAATATTTGTATCAGTCAAAGATAGAAACACCAAAGACAAAAAAAACCCCAACTGATAAATAGAAGCAGCCACTTTTTTCCACTTGACTGTATAATAAAGATACTGTATACATTAAAGCTTTACTCCATCTCTATGCCTAGCTGCCACATACAATACACAGATACATTATATACATATTTTCCATCTGATCTCTAATGAATTTGCAGCTCCCATTGAATATCAATGCCATTCCTACGCAAGCATTTGAGGATGGGAGTTAAGTTACAGGAGACAAAGAGGATTCTCAAATGGAAACAGTACTGGCATTGAAATCCCGACCGTGATGATCTAAGACTGTAGTTGAGGTCCTTTTGAGTAACATCTGACACAGTTTTTCCTCAATCTTGGAACAAAGCATTACAATTTGCACTGAGCAGTCGTAAGGGATGGGGGAGAGAATGGAAGAAAAGGACTACTGGTCTATACAAGAGGAGCTCACAGGAACCGTGGCTGCAAAATCCAGAAGGCTTACCTGGGAGGCATTTACTGTACCCCCCAACCCCATATACCCACCCTCGCTCTAACTAGATGCGATGCAGATGGCATGTTTCTTCACTTACACTCTACTGGACAGTGCCTTCACTTTCAGTGGCAGACAGGCACCACAGCTTTTCCTCTCCATTTTCTTTCCTGCCAAATGAACTTTTTTCTCTTCTCACAGCCATCGGCTTATTTACCTAAGGCATCATGACACGTTATTCCATCATAACATGGCACTGTTCCCTCAAAGTGAGACCAGTTATAGATGTATCATTCTGTAACGTGAATATTAATGCCCAAAAGAGATGAACCACGAGCATCAGATGGACAAGAAGGGATTAGACATAAATTGGTAACAGGACTGATAACAATTTACAAGTATGTCAGACACAATGGTGCATTGTCTTGATCTACAAGAATTACTATTCACAAATTGTACTTCCAGGAGCACCTTCAGTGCTCTCACCAATCAAGATTCACAATAAGCATTTTAATATTGGTATTTTTTTAATGGCATCAGGCTGATGCCAAGCACAAGTCAATAGGAAAACCACTTCCAAGGAATGAAAAGCTGAAGCAAATGCAAAAGGTGCACTGGATGAATGCTGCTGCAGTCAACCACTTAACACTGAAGAGAAAAGAGGAGGTTATAGTCCAAAAAGAGAATTTTCCAACAATAACGTATGATGTACTATATTTAAGGAATGAATGCTGAACTTGACCAGACACATCTCATAAAAAATGCCATGTGATCAGCTTGTTGTTTGGGTTTTTTAATATATTTTTTTTTTGTTGAGAGACATTCTAATTGCAGCTAGAAACTGCAACTATTCCAAAGAGCTGTCCAACAGCCCCATTACGAGTCGGGCACCGGATCGTGAAGGCATGCTCAGGGAAAAATAAACACACCTCACACTTGAGATACCTTTTGGTCTCAAGGGAAAAATTTGTTTACTCAAGAGAGTAAATAATGGTGAAATGTATCAATCCCACTGATGCTCCTCCTCTTCTCCAGTTGATCTGAGCTTGCTAAAACCAACTGCCTAATGATACTTTCAGCTATCTGTGTTGTAGCCCTGCAAAGGACACAGGCAGTCACTCTTAGTCATGTGTTTTAAAAGCCTCTGAATTGAGAATGGTTTCAAGAATCACTTCTTAGAGTTTCTTTCACTAAAGATAGCTACACGCAGTGCTTCACTGAAGAAGTCAAGCTACATCAACATTAAGAGACATCACCACAAGCAGAACACCAGTTTAACATCACTTTATTCCTTCCACTACGAGAGCTAAACGTGGTGCTTCTGCCTAATATATTCTGTGTCTGACAAACTTTCTGAAACACAAAGCCAAGTACTTGGTGGCTGAGCAGGATGCAAGCTGAAATTAATTTATTTAAAAACAAAAAGAGCCCAAAGGTCTTCCTTTCTATTTGCTTGTTCACACAGCACAAGAATTCAGCTCTTCACTACCTTATTCCATGTTGTTGACACAGGTTTTCAGAAGATGCACATCCCTGCTGTCCCATTCTGAAGCCAGGCTTGGCTCCAGAGTGGCAGCCGACGCACGTAGACCTAAGCACAGGTTCCGAATGGGACAGCTTCTTCCCTTTAGCTTGAACCCCGTACGTAATTTTAGGTGGGTGAATTGTGTCATGAAAACAGGAGTCCCTTTACTCGTTGGCTTTTAAAAGGTATATAATTCTTTCTGTGCCTCTAATTGCTTTATATTAAATATTCACTAGAAATACAGGAGAAATTTGCACATACTTCATAGTAACTATTCTTTTTGTTTTGCAGACAAAATTATTATTTACTCAGTTACTATTATTATTGACTTTTTGCCAAAGGAGAAACTGCAACCTGATTTGGTCACAGTGGCTCCATCCCTCTTGTCATGAATCTCCTATTGCACAACACTTCTCCTGACTGTGCTTCTCATCCCTCCAGACCTTCATCTACTCGGACAGTCAAGCTCTCTGGGAAGAGGACAGGATGTGAAAGCTTCAATACAAATTTCAGTTGAAGCTGCAAGATAAACCATCAAATTGTAAAGCAGAAGGGTTATAACATTCATCTCAAAGGGATCTTCTCCTACTCCTCTGTTACACAGACAATTTGAGAGAAAGGAAGATGAAGAACACAGCTTTTGAGAACAGCCCAGCCAGGACAGATGATAAACCTGCATCCTACCCAGAGGAAACTGGGTGCAAAGTTCAGTTCTATGTTTGTATTTCTAAAGAGCGTAAAATATCAAATATCCTTCTCAAAGAATAATTCTCTCTCTAGTTTCTTACCACACTGCTATGTAACTATACAATAAATATTATCCTGCTCACATGCTTCTGTTTACTTAGCATACATTATACTTGACGCTATCTGGCAGCATAAGTTTTAGTTCTGTCATCTTAAAATACTAATAGTTGTCAATCAAAGTAGAAAGTACATAATAAAAATGTTCTAGTAACTAATAACCCTATATTTCTCCACCCTCAACATGGAGCTAAACATTACTAAAAATGAGATTAATTATATTTATACAGTGCCCAATACAATCAGATTGACCTCTAAACATCCTCCTAGAAAAGAAAACAGACTAGATACATAACCATATATATATAGTGTGTATATATTATGCAATATATGCAATATTAAATTAACAGTATCATCTCAATTAGTCCCAGCCTTCCAATCTTCCACAAAGTTTTGGAGGGGGGTGGGGCAAGAGGTGGCAGCAAGCCCCACAACCTGCCCAGTAACACAGTGTTAAGTAGTGGATGAGAGAAAAGGGCCACATCAATACCAAAGTAATCTGTGGCAACTCTCAGCAAATATTTAGAAGCATGGAGGCACCAAGGAGATGCACACAGGACAGGTCCCTTAAGTTATGACCAACACAACAGGGTAAACCGATCACTTTAAGATTAAGTGTCAGGAAAAAAAAAAGCCTTTTAACTGTATCTGCAAAACTTTAGTGGGAATTTCATTGCTTGGGATATTTAAACCAGCTCTGGACAAAGTATCAGCAAATACCCTGTAGGGAACAATCCTCTAATGTCAAGAAGATGGACTAGATGTATAACAGGTCTTTTGCTGCTCCAATTTTTATTATTCTAATCCATCACCCTTACTGAGGTGACAAAGTTTTATGTGGACCTTAAAATTATGACCATTAGAAAATTATGCCTGTGTCTGTATAATACATACACACATACGGATGGAAGGTCTGTTTTTAAAAACTCAGAATGTAAAACCAAATTTTGTCCCTAATTTGGCCACACCATAGCTGTAACTATGCATTAATCTGGCAAGTGCAGGCAGAAATTTCTAATTATGATTATGTGAATGCACAATTTACACACATAATTGTGACAAGTGAACTTGCAATTTAGGCATGCAGGAACTTCAATGGGTTTGCTGTTGGCAGCACAGTAGCATTGGACTGTGACATGCCTATGCCACAAAACCAAGATCAGTCTGTGACCTTTGCCTCAAAATAGAAAATTTGAAATCCTGCAAGGTAGCCAGCATGTTGACAGCAGCCAAGGAGAAGTCCCACAAGGAGCTCTACACACAACACTTCCATCAGGGATCCCTGAGGAAAAAGTGAAAGATTTTATTTGGCTCCTCTCTGCCCAAACCACCATGCCTTTCTCATTTTTTTTCCCCCTTCACTCCAGTTTTGCTGAGAGGCTGGAACTCCCTATGGCTCTTTCTAAAACCTGAATTCCACTGAGGATTTTGTGCTGACCATGGACTAACAGTAAAAGTCGCTCAGCTACAGCAATGGGCATAGGATGGTGGAACTCTTTATGGATGTGCAAGGTGTGGTAAAGGAGAGGGATAAAGGCTTCACTTTGTCCATGCACATTATTGCCATTTCTGTTATTGAAGAACAGAAACCCTCCTATTGACAAAGGCATGAGGCAATCACCCCCATGTGAGTGCCAGTAGAGAGATCCATTGTCTACATACTTCAGTGGGAAAGAAAAACAATGAAAGGGTATGAAAGAGGGAAGAGGTGTTTTCCTTTTAATCTTTTAGATTGTAATAGCCATAATTGGCTTTTCTATATGGTTTGGCCCTAGTTGGTCATAGCATTATGGTGAGAAACAGCGGCCTGCACTGATCTTAATGACACAAATCTTAATGACTTCTATTGCTGCTAAGGATGCAGAATGGTGGCAGGATATGGCCATTCACCATTAAGGCCCTAAAGCCTTCATAATTACTGAGTATACAGAATATTTATTATAGAGGCTATGCCAGGCCTCTTTTGTGAGCTGCCCTGGGCCTGTTCTCTGAGCCACATCAAGCAAGAAGTTTAAATGAAACTGCTCCCAAGTTTCTGAAATGGTTTAATAAAACATATACTGACTGTAATATTCAGTTTATAGTAGAAAACTATTGCCCCTTGGTTTGAAAAATGACCTCTAGTTGGCAATTTTACTCTCAGCTTCATAGATTATAGTCCGCTGTTGGTCATTTTCTCAATCCACAGGGCAATACTTTTCCATAACAAGCTCAAACTGCAATCAGTATTTGTAGGCTGTTACACAAGTTGAGGATAATATGTCTCAACACATTCTATTATATGACTAAACAAAAGAAATAACAACCTGGTGACACAGACATATGGAGTAAAGCAGTGCTATTCTTCTAATGCTGAGATAGCAGAAAAACATATTTCTTTGTATTGTGCTAATTTATATTACGTTTAATGTCCTCAATACACAATAATCTCTAATTTGATTTTTCATTAATAGTGTTTTGGTTTATATTGTCTTATGTCTGTTCTTATTTCAATGTAAAATGACAAACACTAAATTCTATTAGGATCAGATTTTAGAAATGACAGATAGCCCAACATTGTAAAATCACATTAAAATGTATTCACATAGATATCTTAAAGATCATTTGCTCTTGGGCACATAAAACAGTCAAACTTATGGGTTTGGTATTACGAAATTCTGATAGAGTTTGGTATGCAAGCTGTAATTGTTTCAGCACGCAGCTCTAGCCCATAAATATAAGATGAAATAACAGATTTTTGAGAAACAATTAACCCATTTAGATAATCAAATAGATACATTATGTTGAGACCAGGAAGTGAGGGAGATCCGGAACCTCTTCCAAGAAGTGCTACAGACAATTCTCCCAGTGCCAGATCTTAAGGAAGTCACTCCACCTGCCCAAGGCATGGTGACTGATTGGTGGGGCTCACACAACTTACCTAGCTGGCTGGAGCGGCGTGAGGAGTCAGTCTTTAATCAACAACAGGTGATGAAAGCTCTTGCAGATCCTTTACTGTAAATGCAAAATATTTAGAATGAAAAGACTAATATTAATTCCCACCTGTAAATAAAATTCTGCAGTTAAAATGTGACACCCACCCACACTCGAAGCAGAGGGGAGCAGCTTCCTAAGCTGAGGTTAGCGGAGTCAGGCAGAAGTGGACATTTTGCCGTCCATCCTGTAGAAATCACGAGTTTCCTATCCTTTAACCAAACACATCATATTTCCTGTGATGGGGCAGAACGGAGAATCTTGGCTGAAAGCTTTAGTGAGACCTACAAGAGAAAGCCATTCATTGGAGATCTGTAGGTGCTGTTTCATAAAGAATATGAATCTGTAACACTGCATTTTGAGGTATTAAAGGGGCAGATTTTTTTTCTTTCATTTATTTCCCACTGCTGCTCCTACATCGTTGCTCAACCACAGAGATTCACCTGCATTTTGTAGCTGGAATTTAAGTGGTCTGAATTAATTTAAACATGTAGGAACCACATCTATAAGCTCAAAAACATTTGAGCCAAAGAATTTAGTTGAATGCAATTACCAGAAGATGATGGCTCTTTATCTTACAAGTCTTCAAGGAATTTAGATGTCTAACTCATTAACAGTGTTTGCTGTACTAGATTTTACAATTTTATTATTTTAGAAGAAAGATTTTTCTAATACAGGAAAAAAAACCCATCACCAAACCCAGCATTGTGGGGTTTTTTTCCCCCTTCTTTTTTACATTTTTCATTTTAGGGTAATAAAAGTGGCACATATGTGCCATAGCATAATGGATTAATTAAGGAATATGATGTTTATCCTAAGTCCTGAGTTGTACATCTTCATAACTCACTCATAAAAATTAATGTATTATACCACGCTCCACAATGATATATCTATTTTCACCATACCTGTTGAGAATAAATTGTTCTAAATTGGATTATCCTGATATCCAGTGAGAAATGTAAAAATTACATTGTTATTTTAAGAATTTACATCTCTGTGTATAAAAAAACCATAATCTTCTCACTGAGCTTTTGAACTGTCATGTTACTCCCACTGTTATGAAATCATAATTGCTACTGCCACACCTAAAATCAAATGCAATGCATATTGTATTTCTTCATGCACTGTGCATTTCCTACCTTAATCACAAAACCATATAAAGTATATATTTTAGGGCTATTCTTTCATTACTGACTGGGTTTGTATATAAATAATATACAACTGTGCACTGAAGGAATCATAAAATCCTCATTTCTAAAATCAACAGATGAAAAATCCCTAAATAATAACATACAGATGTTTCATATTTAAATGAGCTGTTGGCATTTAATGCTGCCAATCATATATGCAATAAAATTGGTGAATTTCAAAGTACTCAGCATTTACAATAGATTTTTGGGGTTTTTTTTTTTAAATCAAAACATAATTTTAGCATGACTCAAAAAAATTACTGTTCAACAAATGTACCATGATATATTTCCAATGTCATCTTGAAATTCCTGAGTGGTCAGCTACACTGTATTGTTCCCTACCAATTCCTATTCCTTTTACCTCAAGAAAGTTGATTCTGCTTGTCCTTAAGCTGCAATGCCTCACTAAAAGTAAATTATCTGCACGTTATCTGCAGAGTAATCCTCTTCCTGAATACAAGACAGAACATCAGAGTTTCTAATCCTACACAGATAGAGTAATTCACATCCACTGTACGTTTTACTGTAAAGACAGAGTAATACAATATGTTTGATAAATCATGTATGTGTCTGTGTACAAAGAAAAAGGTTTATCTCCTTTCCTACAAGATGCATCCGTATTAAAACACACACACACACTCCCCATGCCAGCACAGCAACAATCTTTAAAAGTTCTATAATAGAGACATCTAAGTTTAAAAAATGAAGCAGCTCACAGGTCAAACAAGTTCCTGATGAGAAGTGCTTAACCAGAAATATTATTCCACTGATTGTAAGTTTTCATCCATACATCAAAACCTAGAGTCTATTGATTAAATAAAACTGAGCTTGCTTTATTTCAAAGCAAAAGAGAATTAAATCATCCCTGTTGTTTTCCCTTGGTTTGGAACCATCACGTTGTACACACTGGCCATGTGTCCTGCTTGTAATTACAACATCCTTAAGGAGAGCTTATCCTGCAATGACTGATCACACGTTTCTTGCCTCTTCCCCTACAGCTTCTGCTGCTGGTCATAATCAATGGCACTTGATGGCCCAATACTCTGATCCAATATGGCAAGCGATATGATCCAAGATCTGCTAAAAATCAATGCGTTCATTTGCTTCAGGAAATTTTGGATCAGGACAACTTTAAGTATATGTAAATGCAAGAATTCACTGCAATTATGCTGGCCCATCTTTCCTTTCTCATACCTCTTTTTCACTGTGTGATTAGCTGCATCATGCCTTAATTTTGAAGCAATCCAAGCTAGCCTGTGGAATGCCTTACCAAAGTCAAGGTCTGACAACTTGAAGAACAGAGGGTGTCTCAGCAAAACACATCAAAACACTGTGTATCTATACATTGCTGAGCCTCACTGAGCTATCTCTGGAGATACCATCAAACACTAAGATAGCTTGATACTAACAAACTGCTAGTGATGTCTTTGAAAGCCACCAACAGGTGGATACAAAAAAATGGATATTTTTTTTTTTCCTCTTGTGCAAAAAATGTCCCAGTTCACTTAATAGCTCCCTTGGGCTACTGTGGCTCCAAGCCAGCCTTCAGCCAGGTTCCAACTCCACCTGCACCGAGCTGCTCGGCGCTGTGCAAACATGATGTGATGCCCAACACATGGCATAACAAGGCCAGAAAACCTGTGTTGGGGGTGCAGTTTCCAGCACTGCTGGGCAGAAGTGGTGGCACCCAAGTACACTTAGATGTTTCACCAGCACTGACAGATGAAAGGACATGCTCAACTCAATTCTGTTACTGTATACACACATCATTTATATTTTGAGGATTTTTTTAAAGGCAAGGAATTTTTAATGTACTTTGAATCTTCTTTAAATTAGCATCACAGACTAAAGTAAATGTATAATTAGTAATTAATTAATAAGCAAAAAAAGGAATTTACTACCTACTATTTATTTCACTGTAATGGAGTTACAGAAATGCTGAATGGTGAGTAAATACAGACCTCTGTACCAGTTAAGAAGGCTGCAGCCTGGGCACGTCCTTCAGCCCTTTAGTCTTTTTCACTGGAAATCACTAGTTCAACACCAGCAGAGCAAAGACATGAACCTTGCTTCTGCTAAGTAGCGCTAATTTCTGCCCATAGTGACATTCAGAAGAGGATCAATCAAGTCACAGGGGTAAGAAAACTGTTTGCTTATGATGTGGCTGTCGCCAGTGAAGATGAGTTTGTAACACCCTCCGAGCATCAAGATGACACACAAAAGAAACATTAAAAAAAAATAAACCCAACAGATACTCTTGCAAAATGTATCAATGCAGTTCTCCAGACTGAAAAAAAGGGAAGTCAGAAGATCAAGAACTCGCCGTTAGGATTTTCCTATTAGTTAAAGAACATAAGGATTCTCCTGAAGTCTTTGATTGATGTATGATCTTTTCTTTCTTTTCAGGCAGAACAGCTGTCCAGTGAACTAGAAGAAATAGCCCTGAAGACAGCTTTGTGTCTGATACGACTTTGAGAGGGAAAATTATCCCAATGATAAATGCCTTACATGGAATGTCTAAGAAAAAAAAAATAAAAAAAATGTCATCCATGAAAGAATTTTTCTTTGAGAAAGCAATCACTATTCTCATCATCTGGGGGGTGGGGGCGTGTGTGAGTGTCTTTGCAGTGTCTGATACCAAAGAGAAAAGTAATGTCCCTCAAAACTAGATTTGGAATGAACCCAACCACAACTAGGCAACAGGTACTTTCGAGAGAAGGAAACCTGGGCAAAGGGGGAGAGGAGCAGAGAATATCTGAAGATTTTTATGACACAGTGACCTGGGATACCTCATAACTTCCTTCACTCTGTAAGGACATTCTTTAGGAGAGCTGAGACACACTTTGCTAGCTGATAGACACACACAGTCATTGCCACGACAACTATACATAGAAATAGCTTGAATGTGTCCAAGAAAAAGTTCAGTAACAACCACCACAAACCTGCTCAGCAAAAGTGTTTGGTACAAATTAGCATAAATTTATTCAATCTGACGGAATTTTGTAAATTCCATAAATGGAGAAATACAGCCACTGTGATGATTCAGTGAAGTTATGATCAGATTAGAGGAAAATGACATGCAATGGAGCCTTTCTGGAGCTGCATTTTGGCATCATAGTGAGTGGCTAAGAAAAAAGCCTTAGAGAATGAACAGCCAGAACACACAGGTGACATTTGTACATCTTTCATTTTCAAACATGTCTCATTGTGGCACTTCAGTGTATGGATGAGCACTGATGGCTTCTGTCATACACAGCCAGCAGAAGGAAGAGTAATTACAACCATACTTTCCTCAAAGTAACCAAATCCAGTATAACACCAACAGTGGCAAACAGTACACCAGTGGTTCATCCACTCACTCTCCACCACCCCACTGAATTTGTCCTTGCCATGGTTTAACCCCAGCCAATAACTAAGCACCACACACCAGCTCTCTCACTCCCCTGCAGTGGGATGGGGGAGAGAATCAGAAGTGAGAAAACTCATGGGTTGAGATACAGATGGTGTAACAGGTAAAGCAAAAGCCCCACACACAAGCGAAGTAAGAACGGAATCCATTCCTTAGTTCCCATCAGCAGGAGTTCAGCCATCCCCAGGACAGCAGGGCTCTGTCATGGGCAACAGTTACTTGGGAAGACAAACATCATCACTCCGAACATTCCCCCTTTCTTCCTCCTTCCCCAGCTCTATGTGCAGAGCATGATGCAATACAGTATGGGGCATCCCTTGGGTCATCTGGGGTCACCGGTGTCCCCTCCCAGCTCCTTGTGCCACTCCAGCCCACTCCCTGGTGCGGTGGGGAGCCAAAAAGCTCTTCGCTCTGAGTGAGCACTGCTCAGCGGTAATGGAAACATCCCTGGGTTATCAACGATCCTGCCAGCACAAATCAAAAACACAGCCCCGTACCAGCTTCTGTGGAGAAAATTAACTCTATCCCAGCCAAAACCAGCACAGTCATACTTGTTGACATTTGCCATTAATTTGGTCAAGACTAAACAAGAGCTCCTACATACCTGATACAGGATAGGATTGGTCTTGGCTTAGAAGTGCCTAGCAGAAGAGCATGATAACCTTTAGCACATTCTGTCTCTATCCCTAACCTAGATCTCCTTGCTGACCCTGTCCAAAACTCTTCATCCCTTAAATACAATGGATCTTTCCTCAACAGCACTCTTCCAACTTTCACTCTCCTCCCAACCGAACACCATGCTTCCTGCCTTTGTGCCCCAAAACCTTCCTGAATAAGCCCCTGTGAATATACTTACTCAGGAAGCTAATCAAAATTAAATTAGATCTTTAGCATTGAGAAACTTAGAAAGTTGCACACTCACATATGCCTTTGCACAGCCAGAGATAGATTCTCTGCTTTCCCTTGCATAATTTGAATGCCCTTCTTCCTCTATCCCAAACCTCCTCCTCCATCTGCACTTCGGGAGTTCTCCTCATCCTCCCACATAAGCTGCCATTAACCTGTGCATCAGAGTGGTGGTCCCACCAGCTGTTGATATCTGCCTGCTCTTCTGCCACCTCACCTGTCCCTCCCTGCATCAAGTGCCAGCCCTTGAGCTCACGCAGATTTTAAATCCACAGTTTTCAGAAATCCTGCTCCACAGGATTCCAACAACAGAAGCACAGGAGATAAGAACATAAAAGCATCCTCAATGTGGTGTCCCATCAGGAAGCCAACTAAATCTGACAGACACCGTCCTCTCTGACCCAGAAGGAGGAATGGGCTGAGCATTTAGAGAGGAGAACAGCAGTTCAGAAAACCCTGTTAGATGGTTGGTAATCAGCCAGCATCACCCAAGCAATAAAAAGCATTCACCTAGGTCTTTACTTTGGGGGTAATCAAATCACATGTAAAAAAATTATTTCCATACATACATTTTACATATGTGCTTTCTTGTCTTCTCCCACACTTCCAGTCTGCAGTGGCAATCAGCAATTATTTTACAGAGAAAGACTCTGTAACAAGCTTACAGGATGAGTTTAGTAATAAGATAATTATTTGTAACTCTATAAAGAATTATAATTTTTAATTTAAAAAGAAATCAAATAAAACCAGCTTTCATCTTTCCTACCATGTGAAGAAAACATTCTCTGCCTACAACTCAAATTATCATTCTCTCCTTTGTGCAAAATGAATTGACCCAGAAAACTAAAAGGGTAAGAACCCATATTTGCTGGGCTTATTCAGCAGCCAAAAGTTCATGAAAAACACTGTTGTGTATCACATAGCAACCACTTGATGCCTATTGTTAAAATACAGTAGTTATTCAAAAAGTAAAATCTTGCATTCTCAAATAAGAGGCCAGGCTGCAATGTGTGTTTACTGGGTTTGGGAAATAGTCATCTTGCCATTTTCTCTTTTTCCATAGCCTTGGCATATTTGGTCAGCTATGCAATACACAGTTACCCACAGGAAAGAAAAGGAACACAAGAATTTTCCTCCAGTGTTTTGCTCACAGGACAACCTCTGTTCAGAGCAACACTTGAGATCACTATTAAGGGAGTTAAAATGCCCTCTGTTTTTATGCAGCCATGTTGTCAGTAGAAATGTAATATTCCAGAGGAGGAACGTGAGGGAGAAAGGGAGAGAAGCTTGCCCCTTCTTGCCTGAGCGCTACAGTCGCACCCATCTCAAAGAAAAGTACTCTCTGGAAGTCCTTTACACACACGTAGATGTCCCCATCAGTTCTGCACATTTGAGCTTCCTCCCAGCACTGCTGGTGCTGTGGCACTACAGGTGGGCAGAAGTAGGAACTTCACAGACATTTCCCACTCCACCTTTCCCCCAAATCTTTTCTGGTAACATACAGTAAAAAATAAGATTCAAAAAGAGTAAAATTTACAGAGGAGGAAGGCAAGCCAGCTGTAGAGTCAGAACAAAAATATTAACAATTTCTGTTAAATGGAACATGTGTTACTCCAAAATATTTGAAAGCCAGTGGCAGATCACTTGAGCTATGCTGGCCTTTCCAGATTCCCATGAAAGCAGAAAGACAGCCCCCAGTTTCAGTCGCAACAGCATCAGACTGTCTATTTGACTTATCAAAGCAAGACCAAAAGGTTCTTCATAAAACAACTGCTGGAGGAGATGAAGGGAAGAATAAGAAAGATATCAACTCCCCTATTATGTGCTATTACACAAATAGTGTAACAACTTACAACTTCACAATAATGGCATTTCTAATACCAGAAGGGAATGGCAAGCTTGCCTACAGTAACTTTGAGATATTTCATCAAGGCTGCATACAAACAGGCGTGCAACGTTCTTGTTAGGTGTAAGATGCCTGTTGAGATTATCTGCTTATCTAAAAGTGTGTTTAAACTCCATTTGAGTAGTTAAGATAATGGCAGAAAGTAGATTGAAAGGGATAAAATGTCTGAGCATAAACATTTTTGAGAAGAACTTTGCTTTGAGCCCTGCCATACCTGGGTATGTGTGTGTTACTTCCAGTCTCTGAAAAGCAAGTTGAGCAGTAGGGCAGCAAACCCCTCATGGATGCATGGGGCTGCTAAGGACAGATAATGGGAGAATGAATTAGGGACCTGGAAGCAAAGAGGTGGTTTTCTGGATTTGAAATATATGACAGAATCACAGCATGTTAGGGGTTAGAAGGGACCTTGAAAGATCATCTAGTCCAACCTCCACACCACAGCAGGGTCAGCTAGGTTAGGTCACACACCTTGTACAGGTGGGTTTTGAGATCTGTCTGTTTTCAAAGCATTGTGGAAAACATGGATGGGTTGAGGCTGCAATTGCTCGCTACAAGTGCTCCTCCTTGTCGTAAAGTTCTGTGTTGGAGGACAGAGGGGAGCACAAAAAATCCGCTTCGTAGCAGCACATCTCAGCTGGCTTACAAAGTATGCATTCAAACAGAAATGCATATACAATGAAATACTTGAATCAGCCCAAAGGTAGATGAGTGCATACTTATAAACAATCCTTGTCTACAGAAAGGGAATACTTGGTTTGGTCATCGGTCAGTCATCTGGCCATGACAGGATGTCGTAATTATACATGACTGTTGAATAGCTGTAGTTACAATAGTACAGTCATGTGTAATTTATCAGCGAGATACTGGCATACTTGACGAAACAAAGACCAAGCTATTACATCCAGTGCACAACTAAAAATTAAGAAATCTTTCCCCTAAACCGATAAAAAGCGTATGTTGAAGAATAACGCAGAACTTTTCTATCACAACTCAAATTCTCCTCCAAAAAATGTATGCTTCTCTCAGAAATAGATTCCCAGCACAGGGACAGGTAATTTATGATCCACCAAAATACTCTGTTGAACAAAAAAGTAATACCTACTCTGTGCCTATGCAAATCACTAAGAAAAAGTGACTCTAAGGACCAGTAAGAACAAAGCCCAAAACTCCTATGAAACATTATTTGAGGTTTGAAAAAGTCAAGACAAAGTGTAATTTTTTTTAAATGGGGATAAATTGGGATTTCTGTAACAATTGACTCATTTTGCCTGCTTTTATCTAAGGATCTCAAAGAGCACTCCAAGTGTTAATTAAATTACAAAGCATTTTTGAGACAGGTAAATGGTAGTATGCCCACTGGGGAACAGAGAGAACATTTACGTTTCATTACTAAAGTCACACAGTAATTCAGTGGCTAGTAATATAACCCAAGAATTACCAGTCGCCACTTCTACTCATTGACCTGATGGCCTCAGAAGAGATAAAATTAGCCTAAAAAGCCAAAAATACTTTCCTCCTGTGCTTTTCTATCTTCTAAGAATTAGGCCAGGATTTTTTAATTCTATTTGACTTTTCTTCCTCAACTTACTGGGACTCCTTTCTTTCAGCTACACAAAAGAAGCCACTTCCTAACCTACCCAAGTGTGTTAAGGATCACAGCACAGCAACACAACAGGAACCTAAATAAGGGCAGTGAACTGTAATGGTGCTGTTTAACAGCTTACACAGCTGCATCAGGATCCTCTTCTCCCTCATCTAACCGGCCATACTCCCAGTGACAACAGACAAGAGGCTCTATCCTGTCAGAAGGAAGCTGGAAAGATGTGCATATGAAATAGTCCTTCCCTCATCAATTCAACGAGTTGCAATCCTACTTTACCAAAGAAACAGACAGAAACCATGCTAAGGAACCCGGTGCCTCATGCACTTCATCAAATCACCTCCCATGGAAAGGAGCAACCTAAGAAATAGCCCACAAGGCCCTGAAAATGCCTCAGAGCGTGGAACAGTCTAACCTGCAGTCTACTACGTCTATTCCAAGTCACATATAAACAGGTGAGGGAGGAAAACTGCACTGACTGTGCTATCCCTAGCCAAGAAAGGAAGCCACCATCTTTCATCCTGGCTTGGCTCCGACTAGTACAACTGCAGGATCCACAAGCAATAGAGCAGTAAGACACAATGCAAATTGTGCAACAGGCAGTGCGGTGACTTGCAGTGCAACCTAGGGCATCTCAAATTCAAGACCAGTACAGCTCTGTTAGAGCTTTAACATATTACAACTCCATTAGTAAACTGATTTCAGAGAGCTCTTTAAAAAACGGGTTTCTGTTTTGTAAATAATTATTTATTACCAAAAGCAGGGAGGCTTCTTTTGGAACTTTCTTTAAACCTTTTGAATACAATACTAAACCAAGATTTCAGGCTTGTTTTCTCCCTCCCCTCATTTCTTGTTATGTCATGACGAATCAGCTATGTTGAAGAGATGAGAATGTCTTTGATTTAAATGACCAAGGCTTAAGATTGTCTTTACCGTGCCAGAAAATAAAGCTGCTGCATATATTTCCAGTAGTAGTATTATCGTTATATGGTATGACAATTATCATCATTTTTTTCTTTCCCTAAAAATATGTCTAAAGAACCACACAGTTTATACACTGCATTCAAAATATTTTTCTTCGTTTACATTGATTGCATATTTCAAATCATGTTACAGCTGTATCGCTTAGCCTAAATCAAATAAGGAATCCACATAAATGCATACACACACTTTCCTTGTTTTTAGACATTGCCAGTATTGACAAGATTAAAATATTTCTCTCATTCATTATTTATTGTGATATGATGAAATGGCAAGGGTAGGTATTTAACAGAACATCACAAAGTAGAGTTAGAAAGTGGACATGCTGTTTCATTTCGATTTTGCTGTGACAGTGTTAAGTATGTGACTCCCTGACTGCAATAATGACATCTTTGGGTGATGAAGATTTAAGATGCTTTGCAAAGATGCAGTGTTATCCAAACTCTTCAGCCATGCTGATTAGGAGCATTATTAAACAGATGAAACCAAGACTGGATAAAGTCTCTCCTGTTGCAGAGGATTGGGGGAATCGCTGCTCAGGGCAAAAGCAGCAGCAGACTCCCTCACTGCACCAGGTTTGTAACTGGGATGACTGGAAGGCAGCCATACACAAACAACTCCAACACTTTCATGAACACCAACACTTTTTTGTCACAAAAACTGTACCTTCTGGATAGTTCCTCTGCTTCTAGGCTGAGCTGGCACTACCCAGCCGCTGGGGTTTTGGGGCCAGGCAGTACTGTATCTGGTTGAACCTCAAGTACAGGGTTGATATGTTTTGACCATAGGTACCTTGAACCGAAAACCATAGGCACTGCACGATTCCAGTTTCCAGCTCAGAGCTGGGGACCATTCTGCACATTTCTACTGGCAAAGCAGCAAGGAAATGCCAAAGACAGCACACCAAAACTGGTGCTGCTGGGCAGAGGAGCACAGAGCTTGCCTCCTGGGGTATGGTGGCAGTGCCTCCGTTAAAATGCAGAAAGAGACACGTTTTAGCCCAAATGCTTACTCTTCCATACTACAATCTAAATATACCCCTCTGAGAAATACAGCAGAATAATCAGAAGGTACAGAATGCTTAAAATACACCCTTAACAAAACAAAACAATGTAATGCGTATCTCTCTTTACGTGTCAAGCAATTTGCCTAACAAATCATAATAATGCAGAATGATACAAAATTCACCCATCAAGTCCAAATGCATGCACAAAGATTACCATGGCAAAGAACTGTGAATTTCATTAAATATGTTAAGGGGAAAAAAAAAAATCAGCTTTGAAAAATAGTAATCCTGTCTTTCAACAAAAATATTATAGGAAGCTATGAATTTGGTAGATCTGAATAGGATGTTGGTACATGTTTTACTAAGGTAATATAATGGCACACTATTATTAGATCACATTAATCATTACTGTGCCAAAGGCACTGACAGCACCACTGAAAAGGATTGAAAGGGCTGGTAATGGATATAAATTACCCATTGTGTGATAAAAGGATTTTTACTAAGAAGGTAAGAATAAAACAGCAAATTTCTAATATAACTGTTGTGTAAAAACCAAAATAAAAGTAATCCAGTCAGTAATATCCACAAAATCAGAAAGTAAGCACTTTTGAAACAAGATAAAGTCACAATAAAAACTGTATACAATGTAAAATTAATTTCGTGGTGCATAATATTACTATCAATTTAAATACTTTACATGATGACCTCTAAGGGGTATGGTCAAGAGAAAGGTAAGCTTTGTTAATTAGAATAGCGTAGGAGCTTCTGCATCTGTATTTTAAGTTTGTGTGCTTGAAATTTTTTGTTGTTGTTGTTTAAACCAATAATGGCTTCATGACACCCCCTGAAATTTACACATGGTGAGAGTTTTCTGCTTTCTGCATTAACATCACAACAAACAGCACCTCTCTCAGATGGTTTTATTTGTATTCCAAATGCTATTGCAAAACTAACCACGTCTTTGCTGAGCTATTTAATCATTTGATTGAAACCATTTGTATTGCTAATTGTCCAGTTCTGTGCTCCTCCTTTATGCTGGCAAGTATTTCCTGATATTAGAAGGGATCGGTGAACTGAGGTGGTGAAACTTCATCCTTATTTACAGCATTAAAATCCGAATACCTTCATCAAAGTTGATGGAACTATTCTAGTATTGAGTCACTGTAATTCTTTGAGTCAATTGTCTAGAGTAAAATCCAGTAGCTCACATTCAATTAGTAAGTTTTAAAAATTGTGAGCCATATTCTTAAATTATATAAATTCGTAAGTACAGACATCAATCCTGAAAACACTTACATCTATGCTTAACTTTACTCACGTGAGTAATTCCATTAGCATCAGTAATTCAATACCTGCTTATGCATTTGCAGTACTGAAGCTTTAATATGCCTGAATATCCTCTCACTTACATCAGCTATAAATCAGCACAATTCCTCTGAATCACAGTTTCTACTGATTCACAAGATATAAAAACGAGTGGACAATCCAGTACAACAATTACAGTAAAGCAGTAACATAAGAATTTGATTTGAGGGCAGAAACTCTCAGAAATTCCCATTTAAGACTCTATTAATGTATGGAGACTATAGAATTAATTATTGGTTATTTCCTGGGAAGCTAGACTTACTTCAAACTGAGGGCCAAATAACCCAATTCTGATTTCACACCTATTTCCACACCAATCTGATTTCTCAGACGTTAACAGGAGCTTTTCTTCTCCTGCACTGGAATAGCTCAGAGGAAAATCACATCTACAATGTAGTACACCCCTCCACCCACTGATTTTCATGGGTGTTCTTCTCATGCTAATATACAACAGAATATGGTTCTTAATAATATGCATGAGATGTTCTATTGAACTTATGGGAAGGAAAAAAACCACAACAAAAAGTGATAAAATGAATTTAATCACGAGTGTCATGGATTTTTTTTCTCTTTAAATCAGCAGTCTGTTGATAAAGTAATAAATGATGATTCATCTCTAACACAGTTCTTACATATCAACTGCATAAAATGAATACTCATGGTTTTACCAAGCAGATTTTTTTTCTTGAAAAATCTATTTGTATCTCTATTTGTACCTCCCTACACCCAGAAAGAACTACAACAAGAAGTTTTGCTAAAGACATAAACATAATATTTTTTAAGATATTAGGAAAAAAAAGTGAGAACAGATTTTAAAATCTAATTCAGGTACCTCATTTTTATGTACAGTTTAAAATACAGAAAAAAAACCCCTAAAAACTCAGACACATAAGCAGAAGAAAATGCTGCAAGAACAGTATAAACAAATATTCTTACCAGTTACTCTTAAACAAACGAATCTGTTCCCTGGCTGCAGAAATTCTTAAAAGACACAGGATAGGTACTGAAGGTCGCAACTGCAAAAATAAAACCTGTGAGAAATTTAATATGTCAAAATTCAGTGTTTGAATCAGACATTTACATTAAAATATTACAATGCCACCTCAAGCAGACAATCTACAGAGCAGCAGAGAGTACTGAGAATTAGAATATTAATGGGATTAACACCTTTTATTTTTTTAAGCCTTCATAAAGCACACGTTTGGTGGTCATTCCTTTTTGGGAACTGAAAAAGTTCTTTCAGTTCTGGATTGTTTTGAGTGGGAAAACCGCTCCTCAAGATAATGCTGAGGAACAGAATGAAATTCTTCTGATCCTTTCCCCTAGACAGTGCAGCAAAAGAGGACAAAACAGGATAAAACAAAAGTTGCATAGCATACTCCAGAAACCCAGTTATTCTCTTTGACATTGATATTCTAATCTTTCAAACTGAGTAAAAAGAGAACAGCTACTAATTGTATTTTTACTTTTTTTTAATTCCATTTTATAACAGGAATAAGTCCTTTGTAGATGATCTCATCTAATAAACCCCACTTAAAAGAGATAAGAGCCAGCAGTAAAAGCCAAGCCAGAATACTTCCAAGATATTTGTCAGCAGTGAATTTAGGGCCATTACATTAGTAAGCAAAATAGAAACAAAAACAAAGGGCGTTCTCAGAGCAAAATAAAGTTCACTCAACTGAAGCTATAATCTGAAGAATTTATGACTGAGAATTCTAACTATGTTTATTCCTATGCATGTCTAACAAATTAAATTAAAGGTCACTTCCAAATAATACACTTTGTACGTCTACATCAACCAAATAATTTCATATAGCAGTCTCTGGCTCTGAAACCCCAGTTCAGGCACCACAGCCTTAGGGCTTCACCTTACCAACACCCATCTCCTGGAGAAGCGCTGAGTGCTCCGCCAAGCCCCAGTGCCTGGTGGTAGTACAGAATCATAGAACACAGTAGGTTGGAAGGAACTTTTAAAGGTCACCTAGTCCAACCACCCTGCAGTAAGCAGAGACATCTTCACTAGATCAGGTTGCTCAGAGCCCCTTGAGTATCTCCAGGGATGGGGCCTCCACTACCATTCTGGGCAACCTGTTCCAGTGATCTACCATCACTCTCAGATTAAGAAATTAAGAAGTCAGTGGATACAGAATTGCATCCTTCATTTCTGTGGGAAGTAATTAAGAACTTGGCCAAATGCTTTACTATGTTTGGTTTAAATCGGTCAGCACTGACAGGACCAGGCTGCTGGGCAATGCCATTTGTTGATTTGAAGGATGAGCAGTACTTTTGAGGACTCCAATTGATGACGAAAACAATATTACGTAATTCTGCAAATTACTGAGAATTGTTCACCCTCCACTAGTGCAACACTGACACAGCACTTCTCATGTACTCTCTAAGATCTCCCCAGACTCCACCTGGTCCCAATTACATGTAGTGCAAAATGTTCCTGAAGAATATCCCACTTTGTCTGGGCTACCACCTCTTCACACTGCTTTGGTTCCTCCACCACACCAAACACAATCTACTCACTTCCATTTGATGGTCTACCGCAATGTTTCCTGATTACCGCTCCTTCCCCCTCGCTCGCAGACTGAGCCAGTCTTTATCACGCACCTTGAAATATTTTCCAAGTGATAGTTCTGCCATACAGCTTCTCTGACATGGGAGAATTGCCCCAATAAAAGCTTCAAACCCCTCCTTTATAACTCACATTTCCACAGTTAACTGCCAACAATTCAGCAGTAGACATCTGGTTTGCCATCACCACTGTTTCTCACACGTAGGAACACACTTTTTTTGCTCCCTCCTCATGCCTAGTTTTCTTTTACGTGCCAATTGTCTCTGGTTTTATACTTGAATTATAAGCCCTGAAAGGCAAAGCCTACCTTCTTCATTACATATTTTACAGTATTGAGCTCAATGGGTGGCGAACCATTACAGAGATCTGTTACCCCGTCTCCCCACCTTGGGTATGCTCGGCTACACAAGGAGCAAACCAATGGGTGCTCGAGCCAAGCACCTACCACATTGGCTGGAGAGAACAAACACCATTTGGAAATGGTTAAAATCCCCAATGCTCTGCACCAGATTTGACCTTCCCAAACATGAAGTCATATCTGGACAGGATTCAGGTCCCATTTATAGAGGCCCATACCATTTCAGAATTCAGATGAGTGAATTTTGGTACAATATTTGGACATACAGGAAAAGCAAATTCCTGGACTGCTACACATAAACATTGGTCCCATCCAACATTTTCAGTTGCACGGTGTCTAAAAACAGTGACAGCTTGTTTGTCTGGGATTTCTGCTGCTGTTGATGTCTTAAAACCCCAAGATATACCTTTTTAATGTTTACTTGCAGTTCATTCAATGTAAGAAAGCCAAGAAATAGAAACAAAGAAGATAATAAGCTGTTAGGTTTCAAAAAGATGTTATCTCACTAAACAGGTTCTTCGTACTCCTACGCCTGATGCCGTAGACTACATTTTTGCTATGCTATTACAAGGCTACTTGTGTTTTAAAAAAATTCAGATTTTACATACACGCTCATGACTTGCAAAATTCTAGGAATGATTCTCAAGGGGCTTTCACTAAGATGCTTTATAAATTCTGATGACAGACAGAACACAGTAAGGCTTCATCTCTTAAAGTCCTGTACTGATTTGTTTGGAGGCTTCATGTCATTGATCAGCATGTCAATGTCTCTTGCAATCTGCTTTCCAGTTCATGACTGTGAGTGAACCCCTCAGGTTTAAAACCTTAAATGATTTAAGGTCTGTGATACATAACCTTACGAACAAATTGGGAAAATCTGTAGCTTTACACATTAAACTGTAGCAGAAATGATTTAAAGCCTTATAAAAAGGTATTTTACTTACCTGTGCTAATATTATTCTAACACATTTGACACTGACTATG
>BSDF01000013.1:9330017-9342517 GCA_027925045.1 Hypotaenidia okinawae | reverse complement strand
AGAGATGACAGAGGAACAACCAGTAGGAAGCTGTACAACAAACACCACCACAAGATGCAAAAGCACACCCATCACAGATACACAATACACGCTGGCATATCAACGCTGATGAAGGCCACAATTTTCTTCCACTGTCCAGATGTTAAAAAGGAATAGGACAGCTGTGTTCTGGCAGCAGTGCCAGCAGAAGTGCAGTGCAGGAGGCTCATTTTGCCTGTCCTTCAGCCCTCCCCTAACTCCTGCCCCTGCATGCAGGACAAGTCTGAAAGGGGCTACTGTGAGCAGACCTCTCCCAAAATCAGGCCCCCCAAAGACCCCCAGTATTACACCATTCCCCATAAAAGCACTATTTCAAGAAGATTGGCATCTGACACCCACTTGCACTAGATGGTTAAACAGGTGACATGCAACCTTTTTGGTAATATCTACATCAATACTTACAGCTGGGCAAGAAGAATACAGAAACAATCCAGCCTTGACACCAAATATCAAGTCAGTTTTCCAGTCCCCTAATAGAAAAGTTACATAAAAACCCCTAAAGCAAACAGCTTTCAACTTTTCCAGACTCTTCTCAAGATGCGCAGGACTACTTCAGTTCACCTCTGCACTTCTACAACTTGTAGGAGCAATTAATAGCAAAAGTTTGAGAGTTTGCAGGACCATCTATTAATTGCTGAAAAGATTAACAGTTTTCTTTTACTCGTGCTCATTTGGAGATAGATGTTACCTGCAGGATTTCGGTATGGGACAGCAAGGGGAAAGTGAAAACCTCCAATTCTGATCCCGGGGCATCTCAGAAGCATCTCTTTGGGGAACAGGTACATGCCAAATGACAAAAGGGAGCTTTGCAATTCCGTAAATTTATGTCCTAAGTTGGGAGTTGGACTTGATGATCCTTATGTGTCCCTTCCAACTCAGTATATTCTGTGATTCTATGATAAAGGGCCTCAAACTCCTAACTCCAGAGGAGTGCCTCACATTATAACCATAACTGAAGTTTGCAGCAATAAAAACAAACCCCAAAACAAAAACAACACCATGGTGATGTGTTAAGGGTGTCTGTTGGAGCCTAACCATCATCAGCAACAACTATCCACAGATACACAAACTCAACTCTACTTCGACTGAAACAATCACCAACTCACAATTTTAAAGAGAAGAAAATACAAAATACTTATGAAATGATAGCTGGGGAAAATGCATTTTTCATTCCTAACTATCTTGTTAGTGCATCAAATTACAAAACACCATCTGAGGCAGTTTTCCCCACATCACATAAGAGGACATTTCATAAGCGATACTGCTCTCATCACAGTCTAGTAGAGAAAGAAAGAGGGAGTTTGTTTATAGATTCTTTCTTGTTTGTTTTACATTTTCTATGTAGGAAAAAAAAATCCAATAACCCACAAAAAGATGTAGGTCAAATGTTCTCATCTCAAATCTTCCTTGATAAGTAGCGATTTAAGAAGTCTATATAAAAAATGTGTTATTCCCTTTCAGCTCATAGGGAAAAAATGTTTCAGAAATAGCACATAAAAAAATATTCAATGTCACTAAAACTGGAATAGAAAATGTTTTATAGATTAACAAACATTGTAATGAATTTGCACAACCTTAACTGACTGTATACATAGCATAATGAAATGGTCTACATCCTTTCAAAGAAAAATTAGGTATTCCAGCACATAGCTTTAGAAAAGCATTGTTCGGAAAAACCTGCATTTTTTCCCAGCTACCATGTAATTTGTGAGATGCATTTTTAAATGATCTGCAACTGCAGCAGGCTTCATCAGTCAGATGATACAGATAGATAATTCACCAAACTGTCACATGATCTTCCATCAGTCTAAAAGATGTGAATATATTGCCACAAGCTTTGGGAATAATGGGTGCACCTGTTTACAGTGTCACCTCTGTTTGCTAATTGTCTCCTTGAGCTACATTTTACTTCTAATGCATTTATTTTTGACAGGCAGTGTCTATTTAGAAATCACATTACTTCAAGTGCAATTGTTCTTTTGTCTATCAAGTAAATGAAGTGTTGTTATACAGATTTCAGGTTCTGATTAGTGAAGTATCAGCACACCACAAAGGTCAATCAGTTATTTACCTGAAGTAATAGAAGTATGACAGGCCTCCTGGATATCCTCTAGATCATGGTATAGCTCATATTAGTATTAATATTTTATACTTCAGATACATACATGCAAACAAAGGCATATGTATGTATGTATTACATAAATGTGTTAAATCTTCTAAAACATACAGTACTGCACATGCACAGAAGAACATTTAAAAGCACTCAAGTGGAAAACATCGATGCAGACCCAACTCTTCTCCTACCCCCATGTTTTAGGTTAAGCCAAGACAATGTTGGAAACGGTGGGGGTGGTGGCACAAGTGTTCTGCACTGGTTTGTGTGCACATGCTGCCCCACTATCAAAACTAGCATTTTTAAACCACGCTTTTTTCATTGTGCTTCCTGCTCTTCATAGAACAGTGAAGCAAAATTTAGTTAAGGTTACTTGCATTAGCTTCAACTAATAAGATGCCATAAGAAATTAAGATGAGCCACTTGAGGTCTAAGAAGGACCACAGGGGATTTTTATTCACACCCATACCCTCATGTCTGCAATGTTACCAGCACCGAGTTAAATAATCTGTCTCAATAGGTACAGAACCATGCCTCCATATATATATATATAGTAACACATTCAAGTAGAACTATACTATCAAACAGGAAATTTTGAAAACCTAAATCAGCACATTGATCACGCAGACACTTCACTGCATATATATTGATCCTATTAAAGAAGGGGGGAAAAAAAAAGAAAAAGGCATTTTAACTGTTTGTTACTCAGGTGGAAAACTGTTTGTTACTCAACAGGAAAACAGTGGCAGCAACGTTGTGCCAAAACCTCTCTGTACCGTGTGTACCTCTGTCCAAGTTCCACAAGGTACAAGAGAAGCAATATGAGAGCAGTACTCATGTCTCCAAACAAAGGCAAGGTCCAAAGCTGACACCTAACCATACTCATCAAGGTCTAGGCACAGACTGGTCTCCATACACACACAGCCACCTCCAGGGCTTACCAGATATTTCCAACCACCGCTGCTGTTTTACCAGTTTGCCAAAAGAAACAGAGAGCCACGCTTGCCTTAAGTCACTTTCTAAATTGGCTCCCAGGAGCATTCCCCTACCTTGTTCGCTAAAGCACGGTGTATGTTTTCTCAGTGTTTAGCATATGCTATGTAACCTGAGCAGGACTTGTATTGTTCCAATAGTTGTTTTCCTAAAGTATGTTCCCATCAGGACCATAATTACATGCAAAAGACTAGAGTTAGAGTCATTCATAAAGTCATTTAAAATTTTCTCTAACGCTTTCTAGCAAGATTAGGACACATCTTGAAACAGGATATGGAAGAAATCACAATCAGCCACAGATGCAAACCGATGATAAAAGTTGAAATTACTCCAGGTAATTCCAAGACCCAAAATGCTACTGGGGAATCTCCCCTCACACATTTGGAAGAGCAGTACTTTTTTTCCCCAAGCATTTCTGCAAATGCAAGCACAACTTTGAGAGAACTAATCATTCATGAGCATCTTCTATACCTGTATTTATGACTAAAGCTCCTGGAAACTTGAAGTTCTCCAAGCACACTTTTCCGTGCAGCTTCTGAAGTTAAAAAGCCCAAGTGCTGTACACTTGGCCATGGCATGGCTGAGCCCAATGCTTGGAAAACGGGTGATGGTCATGAAATTGCTGTTTGCTCACAAGCCCAACACAGCCCTTTGGGAAGAGCTCTCCTACACATAGCCCGATCACCTATGTGGGAAGCGTACACAGTTTTTTAGTAATCTTACACCTGCCCCAAGAATTACTGTTTTCTTTTACACAACAGCAAGCAATCTTTAGAATATTACTTTGCATACAGAGAAGTGGATACTCTAGCAATAAAGCTACTTGCATAAGACTAAATCCCGCCAAGCACTTCTTTTGCACACAAACAGTCTCCTTGAAATCAATGAGATTTCTTGAATGAGCTCTTCACACAAGTAAAAGGATCAGGTCCTTAAACAGCAGAAAGTACAGACGACCATGTTAACATAAAGCATCAAACAGGAGGAGGTCTCGGCAGTGAAGTATAGTCACCTACCATACGCGGTTAATGAGATGTGACAGGCCAAATTCAGATCAAATGTAAACAGGGGCACTTTCCTGCCTGGAACAAAACCTGTTAGAGAGGTCAAAGCTTTCCCTCATGTAGTATCAGGTAGTAGCAATGCACTTAACTGTCACCCAGTGAGTTACCAAAGCTTACCAGCATGATGATCACCAGAATACTACCACGCTCTACAGAGACAGGAAAAGCATGACTGCCTACCTTCCAACATCCATGGCTGGACCACGGGTGACCGTCCAGCTCTGGAGCTTGCAAAGCCCCTGGAGGCTAGAGGAGGGATTCCGCACGATGCCATGAGAAGGGATCCAGGACATGGTAGAGCGCTTTCCAAATCCACTGAGGAACTCCTGAATACCCTGGGTTGCCCTTGCACCTAACAGTCCACCTGCATGCCTCCTGGCTTGCCTGACAGCAGTTGTGGCAACACAGGTGCCAGGCACTGCATCTTACCCATCAAAACCCTTCTCCTCCCTTCTGCCCCCACAAGCACCTCTCGCCACTGCTGGAGAGCTAGCCAGCCTCTGACCCTGTTTACTTCAAATTCTGGACCTCCATACAATTGAAAATGGAAACATTTAATTCTGTTTCAGTCACTGCATTTCTCTTCTATTTTAATATATATTTTAATATTGGAAGGAAAGGGGGTGAGGACACAGCTCCTTCCAAGCAGAACTAATCCTCCTTTGAGGATGGGCAAGCCCCACGCAGCTCTCAAATCCAAACCGCAAGAAGCTCCGGTTACCTGGGGAGGCTGCACATCTCAGCAGGTTGTAAAACAAGGATAAACAACAAATTATAACTTGGTGGCAACTTCTGTTTTCTCCCCGCAGCCTGGGATGTGCGAGACCGGCCACTGAGTGCGTGGGTAAGTGCGGGGAGTACATATGTGCCAGCCGAGTTTGTAGTGAAGGAGGGGAGCACGTGGGTGGTAGCAATTTAAAAAGCAGCTGTGTGTATGTTTTTCCCGGTTAGACTGTGAAATCACAAATGGTGGAATCAGCACTGTAAGCTTAAAACCACGCTAACCCACTTGGCTGCGTTTTATTGTTAACTTTGCGTCTACATTTTCCCCTCGGTTTCTATAAAGAAACCCACCGCAGAACGACTCCTCTGCCCCAACTACCTCCTTTTATTAATAAAAAGGATAAAAATTACACTAAATATTTCTAATGTAGTGATAAAATGGTGACGAATGAGAGTGCGTCGTACAACTGGACATTTGTGGCCACAGCCTTTGGAACATTCACACTGTTACGTATATTTTCTCTGTGTAATCAGGAATGTATTGGTATTTTGAAATTATGTATCTCTAATAACACAAAAGTACTTAAGAACAGAAATAGACAGTAATGGAAAATGCAGTCAACTGTTGACAACATATAGAATTTCAGAAAATAATTTACAGAGAACAGCACAGCAGATGAGTCAAAATTTTCTCAAAAATATTTCTTGCCTCCGATAGTCCAATGTAATTCATTTTCTATCTCTGTTCATTAATCATTGTTAAAATTAGTGATCCATTTCTTCCACTCTGCCATCTGCACTCAGCTTCGTAACAAACATGACACCTTCCTGCATAATAAAACCTGACAACTACGAGGATGCATTTCCAAATAGCTTTCTGCATATTTGCACCTCTATAACTGATTCCGTTGTCAGACAAAAGTGGATTATTTAACCAGAGTTCTTTCTTTATCAATTCAGTACACAGACGTGTGCTTGTGAGGGAGTGCGGGTGTGTGTGTATATAAAATGATCAAGTAAAAAAAAAAAATCTCACTTAATTTGAATTAAAAACAAGATATACCAGTTATCTTTTAATTCTCACAGTAGGTAAAACTGATCACATATGTACGTTAGTTTTAATCTTCTATGATGAAGCTTAAGGATGTAACATTTGGATCGACTTCATCTTGTAAAGTTTGCATACACAAGAACTACCCTGACACTCCAATTTCCTCCAAAAGAAGAAAAAAAAAATAATCATATCCAGCTCAGTTTTGTTTCCCAGCCTTTGATCACTGACAATTTCAAATAAATATTTTTAAGATAAGATGAAATATCCAAGCAATGAGAAGATATAAAAAAGTGCCCAGATAAATAATTAAAATTCAGGATGTCATTTCCACCCTGCTCAAGCTGGCCTCTCATCTGGTGCAGACCAGGGACCAGAGGACAGGGTTAGGTTCTTGGGCTCTTTCCATTCCATCAACAGACTTGGAAAGCCGCAGCAGCAGCAGGGCATCCGAGTGGTCCCTTCATAAATGCTAATTACACTTAGATCCCACTGATTAACAGGAGCTGCAGTTCTCGGCACACTGGAAGTCAGGCTAGTGGCGGTAGCGTCAGGCCGTATGCACGCAAGTCGATGGGAACCTGTTCACCAACCGCAAAGAATCTGTTGCCCTGCTCTGTCTGATGGGAACTGCCTGGCCAACTGGTGCACAGAGCTGGTCACCACAAAAGCCACCATCCACTTCTGCTCAAAGACTGGTAGGCAGTAATGCAGGGAGGGATGCTGAGGAACAGGAAAGCATGCCACAGAGTCCTCTGGAAGGGAAAATGAGCTACCAAACCCTCCAAAATACTTCCAGCCAGGCCTGAAAAGTATGCTGATCTCTGACTGGAATTGGAAAAAGAGCGCTGTCTTGGAACAGAGCGGGTTACCGTTCCCTCACAGCCTCCAATAACTGTGCCTACAGCAGGTTCTGCAGGTGCCCTGGACCAGCAGCAGAATGACACACAATGTCCAAGGTGGGAACCATCACTCATTCAGTTGCCTCAGCTGTAAGCTTTGAGCCACAGCCACCCCAGCAGCCCGCACCCACATACCTACTCATGTGCTGCCAAGCCAGGCGAGCCCAGGGCTACCGAGCAACCCTGAGGCACAGCTGTTCTGCAAGCTGCTGCACACACACGTCTGATGGCTGCCATCTCTGAGGACAGGAGAGCTCCTGGGAAGAGCACCGAGGGCTGGCAGCATGAACTGGTGGACACTGCTGCATCCAAGAGACATCCTCATGGCCCAGTTCTGCCAGCTGACCTACTCACCGAACCTGGACAAGACATCCCAACTCCACATGTCCCCATTTTCCCTGTTATTGATGGAGATGCTGGCATTTGCCCCTTTGTGACCTGCTGACAAAAAGCTAAATGGCTTTCAATAGCATCACAGACCACAACGTGTACAAGGACACTGTATCAGTACCATTTGGTCAGCAAACACATCGCTCAGCAGCCGAGTCTCCATCCACCTGAGAGGAGGTGTCAGTGGAGAAAAGATCTTACACTGGTAAGATCTTAAAAAGCTTATTCTGTAATTTATAATGCCTTGCTATATATATATGGCAATGCTTCTTTTTGAATAGGTCGAATATAAAGGGGGAACTTGAGTACAAGCCCAGGTCAAATCCAGATGTAAGCATCTCCAACATGCACACTGAAGCAGCAGAACACTTTAAGAACAAAGGACCCAATTCTGCCTTCAGATGTATGCTGGCCACCTCCACATGCACAACGAGCCAGCATGAGACCCAGAGTTCCTGCAAGAATTATTTTGGAAAGTTAAATCAGGTTTTATATTGAAGGAAGTTAAAGAAAAATTAAATCAATCTATTTTTTGATACATTGTCTAATACAACAGCAAATGTATGTCACTCTTTGGAAGAAAATCTGCATCTGACATGAAAGTGTCTGTTCAAAATTTAAACCAGATGTGATATAGAACAGCTGAAATCTAAAGTTTGGGGAAAAAACAAGATAGAGCAACTGCCACCTTCTGCTAGATTCCACAAGAGAAGCCTCTTTTTAAATGTTCAGATGGAATCCTTTTCAGGTACACACAAACACATTTAATCTGTTGGTATTATCTTTTAAAATGTGTTTTCTTTTTGGGTCTAGGGCTTGTTGGGGTATTTTGGTTTGTTTTATTTTATTTTAAATTTCCTCTCAACGTGTCAATTTGGAAACTTACTCTCTAGGCTATTTCTGAATTTTCTGTACATTCTCATATAGCTCTCAGCAAGCATTTAAGAACAACTACCAAGTACTCTTTTTATTCTTCACTTGGAAGGGGAAAAAAAAGAAAAAAAAAATCAAACAGGCATTGTCTCTATAGCTGCCTCTTTTGCCTTTTAGTTTCCTTTTTTCTTCACATGTCTGCATACTGACACATTCAATTTCAGGTTATCAGCACATCTGAATTACAGAATACTGATGGGGATAGAGGGCAGGCCTCTCTGGACTGATTAGCATCATTTAAGAAAGCATTCACTTGCTTGCTTCATTGGCTACAGGGATTCCATGATGGGTGGCCTTTTAGCATTAGAAGTCAATATGGAGCAATCTCATTTGAATTAAATATGGACAAAAGAAAAGATTTGATTGTGGTTATTCATAGCTAACCTTTTAATTTTGCAAAGCTCTAAAATTTGGGGGTTTGTAAGCCATAAAACTTAAATATACTTAGTTTTTAATTTCTTTTCAACTCGCTTCTCATCTCCTCCTCCAGTTTTTATGTACTTTTTAATTTGTGCAAAACTTAAACCAGAAGCTTATTTCAAAAGAAACGTCTGGATGAATATTCAGGAAAACCTTTTAACCTAGTTAAACCTACACTGACTATAAAAGGAGGAATGCCTGATTCTAATCCATAAGTGTATGTAAATCCACACTGAAAAACATATTTGTCTCTATCAGACTCATACTTGTTTCCGAATGGACCATAAATGCAGCCAATTATTTCATTAACACAAATAATTACGTATGGCTAGGCATATTATGACCTTTGTTAACAAGAATGTAAGCCTGTGGGAAGGTTGCTATGATTTAAAGTACAGCAACAAAATCTTATCATACGGAAACAAACTTTGATTCTTGTATTAATGTAAAATTACTATATGGACCAAGCCATCAAGTAGCAATGACAAGTTCTCACTAACTAGTAAAAATCACAAAACTGTATGGCATCAGGCAACAAAAATAGCTGTGTGAAAATACGTAAAGCACAAGTTGTCCAAGAGATTAAAAGAAGTGCAAAATTTGACTTCCAAGTAGATGAAAGCACAAAAAAAGAAAGAAAAAGCATAGCCAACCTCTCCGAATATCTAATCCCTCTGCACTTGAGGACAGTGGGAGTTTTGCCATTAACTTCAATAGAAGTAAAAATCAGACATTGAGAAATGAAGTGGAAATGGCTTTTGCTGAGCTGGGCTGGCTGCCATGATACGGGATAAGCGCAGCCTATGAGGAACACAGGATAAATATCACACTACTTCTAGCACATGACTTGTCCCTTTGCTACCTATCCCAACAGGCTAGGCTTAAATTTGAAATATATAGTTAACTCCAGTCCAGACAATTTCATAGATATCCTGATGAAGGAGAAAAGTATTAAAAGTCCCTCAGTGGGTGTCTCATAGAAAAAGATTCCAGCAAATCATTCCTACATTGCAGACACCATTGAGACTCAAATCAAGACCTGTTTAAAGCATTTTCATGGATCGTGTTAAAGATTAAATCTGTCCCATAAATGCGCTACATGCATTTACACCTTTCAGTTGTTTTATGGAAGTTAAGCCCGGACCCATCCAAAGTATTCACAGAATTATTCCCATATTCTTCAAGATTTTAGCTCATTCCTGATGTTCCAATATAGAGAGCACCTAGATGAAAGAGAAGGGCAAGTAGGGAGTATACTTCCTGAGGAAGCATACGCATTCAGCTTCCTCAAATTGTATTATCTCACCATGGCATTCAAGATTTTTAAAGCCCAGCTTTTCAGAGTTGCCCTCCTTGTCCCTAATATACTCATTTCCAAAGAATTTTGATTTTAGGTTTTTTCCCCCAGCCAATATACCAGACCTCTGCACTCTCACACAGCATTACATCAACAGCATCCTTAGCATGCATTTTGTCCATTTTTAAATGGAATAAGTCTAAATAAAGAAACAAAAGCGCTTGGGAGTACTTTCACTGCAGCATAAGCATTCTAAAAAGGCCCTTCACAAATGTTTCCAATATGCTTTATACTGCAACCCAATGTGCAACTTCTAAACTACACCACCACAAGTAAGAAATTAGAAATGTTGAGGGCTATTGAACACTGAATTTTCACAGTGCATCTGCACAAAGTTATTTAGCACAGATGTTTCTGTAATTGTGATCCACTGGAAAAACTCAAAGTGTTCAATGGCCCTCACACTTCCACCTGCAGAGCAGTACTGGTCTAGTACAGCTATGCTGAGCTGTGACGTATAAAAAGCAGCAGTAGAGGCTGGATCAGACTTTGTAAGGTTTTCACAAATAGCGTTATTCTGCTTTGTTTGCGAAGGGGTGACATGATTTTGGGTTTTTTCTTTTCGTTTACAAAAAGACCCACATATTAAAAAGGGGTGAAATAGATTTTACATGCCTGGCTTTGAACCTGGGAATCTCCCACAGTGCAACTAATTGCATTGCCAACAAGACACAGGAGTACACCCACAAGCAGCATAAAATGTAACTGTGAGGGGTGTGATGGTAAGTCTTTATAAATAATACATTCATCCCAAGGTGCACTTGTGTCTATGTTGTTAATGTAGGTATTTTTTCATTAGTTGCTGTACAGATATCTGGGCAGGTGAACATCAATATGCCTCTAAAGACAAAAAAAAAAAAGAAAAAAAAAAGAGGAAGCAACAAGAGAACAGGACTTGCTTCTTAAGCAGAATGATGGGTATATTCAGTTCGAGCAACAGCAAAGAAGAGAAGATCATTCAGTGACCCTATCTCTCCTACACTCTCATGTGGCCTCAAACTCCAAGGAGAGCATCACCCTGTTCCGACTTTCAACAAAAAATGGCGTCTGAGATGCCGCAGAGCCAGCAGTGCCTGCAGGAACAGCAGAGCAGACAGCAGGCACCACAAACCTGTTTCACAAGCACTGTGTAAGGACCAAAGGCCTCTCTGTCATCCCACAGCCAGCGTACAGGGACCTGCGGGTGGACCGCTCACTTAACTTGCCCTGTGAACCCCAAAATTTTTTTAGCTGAGAAAACAAATGGGAACTGATTAAAGACTATATGAAAGGATAACCGAATTCTGATATAAAAACATCATCTAACATGGCTATCAACACACATGGGCCTGCAGAAGTACATAAACATTTAGCAATAGGTTGCTGGTTTTGCAAAACACAAATCCATAATGCGGACTCATATTTTGAGCCATAAAAAGTGAGGATAATGGCTAAGTCATCATTTGAAAATTGGCTGCAGTAACTGCACGAGGCATTTTTAAAAGCATACGAACAATAATATGACAATTGCTCCAGCCTAGATAACCACTTTGTGCTGCTGTCCCACCATCTCTGACAAACTGACCTAACAAATTTAACCATGTGCCTCGGGAGGTGAGCAGCCAGGATAAATTAATGGTTCCATGAATGTCTTTTACAGTTCTTGTCACCAAGTTGTTCCTAGAACTATCATCTTTGCTACAACACTCTTCTACCACCTCTCACTTTCTGTGGAGTCCTGCACACCCTTGTCTCCTTCACTCTTTTCCCTTGGCGAGCCCTTCTTTGCTCATGGGTCTCCTTCCAAGTTGACATCGATGACACTCGCATCTGCCTCCCACACCTGTCTCCTACCTGAGCCGTGCACATCTGCCTCCACCCAAGACCATCTCTTCTAGTTCTGTTGCTGCCAACTGCAACTCAGATGGATAAACACTAACTATGCCTTTCCTTCAATCTCTTAATGTTTCCTACTTTCTGTATCACTGTTACTCAGCAATGTTGTTTCCTTGCCACCTTCAGCATGGCTCCTTATTCTCTCTCTCAGAAATTAAAACTAACTCCCAAACCTGTTGCTTTTTCCTCTATCATAGTTTAAGAAACAATCTCTTCTTCCCAAGCAGCAAAGACTCTTCAACTCCTCCATCCTGACTGCTACTGCAACTACTTCTACTTACTCGTTCCCCAAATACTCAGCTCCACCCCAGCATAGACAGCTGTTCACTGAGTAGGCCCAAGTGTTCTGCAATAGAAACAATAAATAATTAAATGATAATGAGGAGGCAGCATGCTGATAGAGGAGGTGGCACTATATCCTATAAGACAGCACCGAATCAGTGTGCCAAGATAATAGAGAGAAACCAGGCTGATCTATAAGCTGAATTTTCATGTAAGACCAAACAGCAAAATTCTGGTTGGCCATAGCAAACGTCTGACAAGAGTACACAGCACGCTGATTATAGTAAATTTACCACCCTGGGAAACATTTTGAGAGATGTGCATAATGTCCTTTTGAAAACTGAACAGGGGACCAGAA
>BSDF01000013.1:9270017-9325017 GCA_027925045.1 Hypotaenidia okinawae | reverse complement strand
CACTATTGTAACAGCAACCATGATAATTTCTCATAGTCCAAAATATATGCATATTTGGTCACTTTTTGCTGCCCAAAACAAGGAAAACGATTAAACCTCAGACTGTCTGGCTGCATCAGTTGTTTGTTTGGTTTGGTTTTTTTTTTAAATAAAAATCAAATATTGACAAAACTATGTGAATATCAAAATGCTTAACCGGTACAATACAAGATGTATCCTTAATACATTTTAACAATAACACATGCTGTGTTCCTACACTGGAATAACATCATCCATATGAATCCCAGGAATTTAGTATATCTGACAGTTTCTCTCAACCACCCATAACATTCTTTCCTGTCTCATTGTAGCTGGCAAAAGAGAATTCTATAATTGAGTGGTACAGAACATGTGCCCTCCCTGCTAGAAGATGACAGATGGATTATAAAAACTTCAAAGCAGAGCATTTGGAGCACCAGGGGAGAGATAGTGGGTATTTGAACTCTCAGTCTTTACCCAGGAGACAATGGCACTCTGACATGGTGCATATATCAAGGAATGGTGTAACTAGATAGACATAATCTTTCTTTTCAGTAAGTATTTAACATTCTGTTACGAACAAGTTTCAGCCTAGCTAAAGTGCAACTCATCTTAATACTAATCATCGTAGCCTGAAAGGCTACATGCCCCCTTTTTCAATTTTGGTTCAACTGCTCCTGCGTAAAACTGTTTTTTAAAGGACAGAAGCAGTGTTACATAGGTGCTCAGGCAGCAGAAAGGCTATTTTTATTCTTAAAACTAATATTTTACTGGGATTTGTTCCATGCATATGTGTAGGTGAATCTGTTTTGCTCACCAGAATGCTCACTGGTGTTGTCTGCGTTTAAAGTGCTGTTCTCCACCGGAGTTTACGTGCCACATGTTGCTGAGCATTCGCCTCATAGTTACTAAAGTTACCTTCCATTATTACCATCACTAAAAAGAAACAAAGCCCTTATAATTCCAGGGGCACAAATCCTTTCAAGAAATTGAACCTTTCACTCCTGCTGCTATACCAACAATGAAAGCTGACTGATGCCATCTTTATTAAGATAAATTATAATAATAATTTTTAAAAGCGTCCTTTAAATCCTTGCTAGAAACGTATAAAGACAAAGAATCCCATTCACACAAGAAGTGTGTGCAAATTTTCTTGAAGATAGTAACAACTGAATCAGCATCCAGATTTTGCTAAATCATTACCCTCCCACACCAACACAGGGGTTTGGTACATCTTGAAATTGTTCATCAGTTTCATTTTACTGCTATGATTACAGCCAGTGCCCCTGGTTTATTAAGGAATTACTTGCTCAAATTGTTTATAAAAATACCTGTGACTTACTGTAAGGTCAAAAGTAAAACCCAAGTCTAAATGTCTCACTTGCCTATATCCCCAAAATCACACACACATGATTTGACACAGTTTGCAGCCGCTGTTCAGGCGAGGCCCAGGACTAGAATAGCAAGGGTATTATTGCAGGTCAGAATTGAGGGGTACTGGCAGAACTATGTGTGGGAAAGCTTGCATAACAGCCACACTGTGCCAAGCTTTAGCCTTTGTTATTAGTCCCTTTAATGAACGCCATATTCACACAAAATTTAAAAAAAAAAAAAAAAAAGCTGCATATTTTAAGTAGAGTGAATTCAAAACTAAACAATTGGAAGATTCAATGCTACAAGAAAGCCGCACAGTAACTATTCCCATTCTCCAACAAATGCATTTAATAAAGTACCATGCGAGCAATTTTAAATATTTGATCCTTTCATTAGACAGGCAAAACTTTAAAAAAAAAAGGCAAGAGAACACTCTCTGGAAGATGATGAGGCTGGAGTTTTTAAGTAGCAAGTAAAAACAATAGCACCAAGATAACACAGAGAAAAAACAGAAGCAAGTAACTTTGCAGCTGTGTTAATGTAAAATGATGCCGCTCCAGCAGTGGCAGAGGCTCTCCACCACCGCTCAGGACTTCCTCGCGGATGGCTCTCTAACTAATAGCACTGTGGCAAACTGCTAAATTGCCTACTAATGTATATTCTTTCCTGCACAAAACATTAATCCCAGTCTTTACAGGAGGGGAGGAGGTGGAGGACTGCAATGCTTTGAAGGAGACCTGTTTTGAGAAACCCTTTTTTAAGTGCAGTTTCATCTTTTCTTTTTTCAGTGATCTTCTGCCATACTGGAATGTAAACACCACAGGAATAGACAGAATCTCGAATTAAGGATTTGGATGCCTTTCTTTAGAAGTAATCTTCAAAGAATGTACATCCCAAACATCACAGTGGCTCAACAAGCTAGGAAGCCAGCTACTGCATGTAAAACTGCACAGGTCATACCTAGTACTTACTACCAGTTGGTTCCTGAATTGCTATGAAGATAAACAAAAGCGTTCCGCACGTTAGCATATTTGACAGGCAAGAGTATCAGGGACGGTAATATTGCTTTAATGGAAGAAAGCCATTCCTTCACAATGGCACTAGTGTACTTATACACACTGTGTTGTTGAATTAAAAGTTAGCTCAGCAGGACTCTAGCTTTATTTCTGTTAGTAGGCATCCACCATCAGTCGTCGACGCTAGTGGAGAGGAGAGACATGTCTTATTTACAGATGCTATTGTGCAGACTTAATAATAGTAAATACACAGAAGACAGACTATTGTGAGTGGAAAAAAAAATCTTTGGTTTAATGAACTGTCAACTCGTCCATCATGTTACCCAACCTAAAACCACCAAATCTGGACAAGCTCTTTGATGATATAAAGCAGGCAAAAGATTTTGTTCACACGCAACAAAATGGAAGAGATTGCTGCCATTAGAAATACACTAGCCCATGCTAGCACTAACTGCCACACATTTGTTAGATAATAGCTTGATTTTTTTTTCCTAGGAGAATAGCCTTCTGCAAGAAAGAGACATTTAATCAGAGTGATACATGACATCCAAAAACTGAAACCAAAAATTATGGCATGAGCTAAAAGCAAGTTGTCTTCCTGAAGGCAGAATACTGAAACATCTTTAAGATTAATTCTGGGAGAGAATTCTGAAAGTCAAATGCTGAAAGATATTGAAAATACATTAATTATGCACAACCCAGGATCTAGGAGAGGTTAAACCCCAACTTGGCAGAAAATTGAATCTTTTTATTTGATACAAACTTTGTACATAGTGATGCTGTGTCCTGCATTCCTAATCTCCCCAGATCTACCAATGGAGCAAAAGGGCTGCAAGACAAAGGAATTGGAGATTTAGCCATTCCCTGTCACCCTTCAAAGAAATTAAACTGAACAGGCACGGAGGAAAACGGCTTCTTGCAACCATTTGTGGCAGAGGTCAAACCTCAGACCTACCTGGGGCAATTGTCCATCTTGTTCTATCAAACATTTATAGCAACTTTCTTAACTTAAGCAGGATTCTGTGAAAGGAGACTTCCCACAGTTGCATCTGATGACTCTCTCAGGAACAACTGTCATTCACATGCATTAATTTTCTCTGTCACCTTAAGCACTAACCAACCTTCGAAGACTTGCTACCCTACCTTCTGCAGTGCATATTTTCCAGTTTTATCAGAGCTGAATTTTAATCCATTATATTAATTTTGTGGGTGTGCAAGCGTGCATTTTAACACCGGGGACCTTTGCTTCCTACTCTGGATAGTTTCAATACTTCAACCATTCACATCAGAACACTCAAAATTTTGGAGGCTAATTTTGAATCATCCACATTTTGATTCCCGGCAGGGCCAAGCAGTTACTTTTCATTACCAAATGCAGCAATGCTGTGCTCAGGAAATCAAGTCCTGTGTCTCTGAGGATTATTTTTCCAAGAATCAGACACACCAAATAAATGCCCTCTTTGGCAAATGCAATGCGAAATCTATGTATTAGACACGCATTCAATTTCATTCTACACATAGATACTTAAATGAAGATGAATCTTATACATTTGCTAAAGAGTCGATTGGTGTGTTTGATAACACGATGCTCTCCAAAAGGTCACCAATTTGTCTAACCGTAGAAACAACCACTAAAGCTGCTAAAGAGGCAGCTTCCCAGAGCAGTAAATTTTGAGGAGGTTCTCTGTCTCCAAGGACCAAGATAATTCCAGAACTTGGCCTTGAAGTCTTTTCTGGTTCAAGGTATGGGAAATTCCTTAAGGTAACAATTTTTTCTTTTCCTCAGAGTACTAAAGGTCACAGTGTGACACTTTTAATTACGGCAGGAATGTTCCACAGAGTGGGTAACTTTGATTTCTCAACCTGAGGCTGAACCTAACAACCTCTGTGCCAGCCAAATACTGCTTCCCCACAATGTCCCAGACTCTACTTCCCCAATCCTCCAGAGAAATTCTTGCCATGTTCCTACCCTTTGCCACTTCTCAATCTCCATACACAAACTCAAAAATTTCCTTTCTTCAGCTTTCAACCTTGATGCCCATGTGGGGATGAGGTCAGCTCTCTGGAGTGCTACCAAAGACCCAGAAGGCAGCAGGAGCTGCAACGATAAGCTATCTTAAAATCAGCCAGTCAATCAGTTCTCTCAACCATCAAGTGATGCAAGCACAGTTCTTGGACCGAAATCCCTGGTTCCCACTGTGTCAGACCAGCTGATTTAAGAATTTGGTTGCCAGACTTTTCCTTTAGATAACAATAAGGGCACTACTAGAAAAAATAAGCATCAGCACTCTTCTAAATATACTTACACTGCCCATCGCATAATGGTCTGACCCTACAGGCAACAGTGTCAGAGGAGTGATGCTGATTTTGTGGGTGCTACACAAGCCTTGCAACTTCAATTCATGCACAAGGAGAGACTCTTCCACCAACACAAACGTACTCTTCTAAGAAACTACAAGCCCAGATCTCCTAGCTTGAAGAAGAAAAGGATATCCTGAAAGAGAATGTGTAGATAAAGGACATAAAAGGGGAGTACTTAAAACACCTCTTGATCCCACAATTTTGAAAATCTCACCTATTTTTTCTACCAGTTTTCTTAATATTTAATATGTAAAATTTCAACAAACATTAACCAGAGCAAAGTGACACATGACAGGAAGTGTAGTGCATAGAACTGGACAAGGGAGTCCACTTTCAAGAGGGAAAGTGAGTGATTCCTGGGGACCAATCTTACAAGTAACAGAGAAGTTTCACCCACAACGTGGTGAACATTTAATTCTGATTTACCTTAAACAGACCTACGCTTTCATTTCTTTGAGCTACTTCTGCAATATATGCAAACCAGAAAGTGTTTTAAAGGGGCAAACAAGGTCTCACCTTAAAGTGTCCTAGATGTACACAAGCTTAACCCACTGATCACCGGCTCCTGAGATACAACTGCAATAGCTGTAACTAGAGCACCATGTATTTTTTCTCAAGTTACAGACACTAAAGGTTTCAGTGCTGGAGGGTGCTACTTATCCATGTCAACCAAGGTAACAATTCACAAATAGAAGGTGATGTAACTCAAGTATGTTGTGCTCCACTGACCCTGGCAGGTAGTATAGTCTCTGCCCTCGTGCCATCTCCAAGCACAGGGAATGCTGAAAGTGAGCATTTGTGCCAACAGGCCAGAGACTTTAGAGAACAGTGTTGACTACATGGCAACTCCAATGGAGAAGTATCAATATTCACTGCTGGAGCAACAATCATGCTGAACAGTTCCTACCAAACTACCGAATATGCTTTTCTCAAAGACTTCATTTGTCCAGCAGCGGTCTCCAAGATCTTTCAATCCCATACTGACAGCAACATAGTCAACTGCTGCTGAATCACAAGAGATGTCCTAAAAGACAAACAGGCAAAGTCCACTCAACTGGATTATGGCATTTGGAGATACCATGAAGTATCAGTCCTGTTTGAATGTGTATTTTCTCAAACTCGGTAAGAAAAAACACTCCTACAGCAATTCAAAGCCAACCTCTCACTTAACAGCTAAAGCGTTTTACCAGGGAAGTCTTGCATCGAATCATCCACGTGGGAAGCCTCAAGTATCTCTCCCCAGAAATACAACCAAATAAAAAGTTGTTTTCTGTGGCTAATCTGTACATGTGAAGAGCAAAGCTTGCTCTGAAGGCCTAGGCCCACTTGCTGCCAGCTTTTCTACAGTCATGATATTTAACCAGAGACCAAGAGTATTTTGAAGAGCAAAACTGTCGAGCCTAGAATGTCTTTGGAAACCTCTGGGGGAGAATATCAAAGAAATCACTGTGCAGGTTTTGCGAGACACATGGTAAAAACTAAACCAGCCTCTCAAAGGGTCTAGAAAAGCTGTTTTAGTTAGGGAGCAGTCACTGGCTGAGCCATTCTGTCCACAGGCAAGACTCTGGCGAGAAGGTGAATTTGGGGTGAGGAATCCATGCTTTCAGCTCAGCCAGAGCATGTGAGAAAAAGCATGGCAGAAGAGTATCAACACAGAAGAATGTTAAGGTTTAACATCTGTGGAAAGCAATCTGCACAGTCACATACAACACCACTGCATTAGGAAGCGGCCTGTAAGTTGCCAAAGATACCTTGTAATTGACAGTCCTCTGAAATCATCAGTTCAGTAGCTAACATACAAAGTGCTAAGCACAGCCTTAGTCACCACTGAACAGTATTGAGAACAAGATGGATAGCATCTTTTTGCCACAGCAGAAAGCCTTGGAGCACCCAGATGTCAAATAGTGTGCACCATTCTGGCCCCGTCTTTCCGAAGGAAAGTTAGAGGCATCAACAAGGCCAAACAAAATTATGAAGGAGATGGAGTGACAGCTCCACAGGAGAAAGGAAATTACTTTTTTTTTTTTTTAATACACATTACTGAGCTTGGGACCATGCTGCCAGGGAAGATGGGGGAGACAGCTCCAGACTGGATAAACTGGTTCCCAGAAGCCCCACAGATACCTACTACAAGGATTAGGATGCACTCTTCAACAACCCTATGATGACTGTGTTTACAAGGCTATTATGAGGGAAACAAACCACCAAAAGCACCTGAGCTCATATAGCCCGCCCCCCCGCCCCAGCCAACCAGCACCTCCTGATGCCAGAACCAGACAGGTGGGCAAGATGGGCCACTGGCCTGATGCAACAGTGTTTCCTCCATGTCAGCCAGTTACTGCCCTGCACACATACAGCAAGACACTCCTCTGCCTATGCTCATTCAGCCCCCAACCAGGGCCTCTCCACTTCTTCTCAGCAAATTAATAAAACAAAGGCATATTTATATACTTCTCATCAATATGTATTATAATGTTTCTTAAAGGCTGTAAAAATCTTTTTACCGTCTTGGCAGACAGAGATGCAAGTACTGCCTGATCTTCAGAGGTGATAAGTGCCCCCCACTGCACCCACAAGACTCATTAGTAGCAAGAGGTGTTCGGCACCTGTAAAAATCACCTTCTAATGAATTTCCCAAGGTCACACTCAAAGTCAGGAAAAGAATCAGGAACGAAGCTCTGTCCAGTGCTTTATCAACAAATTTAATTTTCAGGTGTCATCCATTTTTTCCTGATATTATGGTCATTCAAGCTCATATTTCACAGATGGACACCTTTTGCTCCAGGCATACACTACTTGATCTATTTTAGAAATCAAGCACAAGATACTCAGATACAGCCAATCCACACACTCGCAGTGCAGGATAACAGTATGCAGAGGTCACTTCTGAGCTATTCAACACCACTGCCTACTGGGAACTACTTCTGTGGGTGCTATGCACCCAGACCTGCACCTTGGGTTTACCAGGCACCTTCACCATTCCCTCTCCCCCTCCAGAAACAGCTCTTTCTCCTGGGGGGAGGAGGAAGAGAAGGAAAAAAAAAAAAAAAAAAAAAAGGAATAAAAGAACCTAGAGATCAATGCTGAAACCTTTGGATTCAGATGCTTTAGAGCCAGATGGTACCAGTCTTTCAGCAGCAGTGGGATCTTCCTTCTACCAGACAGAATTTGCCCCCATATCTAGATTATTTATATAAAAAGGTAATCTAATTCAACACTGTATTTTTTACACATGATATAAAACTTCCTTGTTTGTCCTCTTACAGGAATACCAGGAGTCAGACCTTGTCCCAATTTATTAAGGTGAAATTGAAGTGGTATCAATGTGGCAAAATTTTAGAAGGCATCTAAGTTCCTTAACAAAACACCTGATCCCAGAGACCCATTTAGAAGAGAGAATTTCAAGTTGCATGACAGAGCTTAATTGCAGAAGCAGAGCAAAACAGGCAGAAGGGAGCTGGAAGGCAGGTACAACTAATTGCCAAATTTTCAAGAAGTATTTTGCAGAATGCATTTATGATCATCCACAATCATCTCAGTATCTCAAAGAAAAACAACCCCAAAAAAAAAACCCCAACACAAACTGAAGAAAACTGTTACAGCATCTGTGAAGAGAACTGGATTATCCACCTCCTGGGTAGAAACCCAAGTTTCTCCAACATAACAGGTTATTACACTAGGAGGAAGAGAAAGCCAACCTGAAGAATACCTCCTTCCTTTGACTATCTGCAAGGAAATTCACCACAGTAACATTAGCAGAAAAAGAAGAGGTGGAAAGGACACACAGAGTTTACATTATATTTGTCCTTTGCACGTTGCACAGCGATACAGGGACACGGGGTTCATGTTTCTAATGGTCCCCGATGGAGACCTTATGAGCAATGGGAAAAACGCACACCCAGAAGACAATGTTGACAGAAGTCACGTTAGTAACTGGTCCTTTCACACTGAGAGTCGCGTGAAGAGGCCCATATGGCCAAACTGGAGGCTTTCTAAAGGAGAAATCTAAAATATGTTTGGATCATTCACAGATATAATACTTCAGGCTACAGTCATGCTCAGCAAGAGATTTTCCTTAGTACTTGTCTACATCTGTCAGCTCATGCTGATACATACTGTAGTTTTATTTTTATTGATTTTAAATTTTAACAATGTCACAAGTTAATTCACAGGTCTTTAGAAGAGACCAACAGTAACTAAACTATTCCAACATCTTAATGAACCTACTTCACCAGAAACGAGTATCACAATTAGTATATTCATAACTCATTTTTTATCATTTTAAGCTGCACATAATGTATGCTCCCTTCTGCACCTCCTCCTTCCACTGGAGAGGCAAATAGCTTGTATTTTCCCTTTATATGAGCATCTTCCTATATCTTCCAGGCTTGTAATTTTCTATTCCTATAAGCTTTTTTTTTCCCTCAAGTAATGGTGGTGGTGCATGGTGCTTTGCTTTGGAGCCAATTCCACGCTAAATATCAATGCGTAGCTTAATTAGGACCTAGGAAAAGAAAATTAAGTGTGGGGAGACTGGATTAACAAAACCAGGCAGTGATGATTGAGAATCTGGACCCAAAAATGCATTTAAGAAATTCTACATGTTTTAATGAGTAATAGTTGTGGGCTTTTTAAATCATTTTGTATCTATGGCTTCCAGTCATGAAAATATATGCAATCTCATAAAACGTCTGATATTAGCATGCCTCTTCAAGTGCAAGTGAGTTGTCAATAAGACAATTAAGACAACATCAATAATACACACTGCATGTTATTATCTGCTATTTGAAATCTCAGCCTATCCAAAGATCTCTGGAAACAAAGGGTACATCTGACATTGGCAAAAACACTCTCCTACAAGTGAAATATGTAATTCTGAATGTACGCAATGGCACCACTACCTGCAAGGGGAAAAATGAATTGCTTTTAAATACAGTATAAATAACTCCTGGTAATGTAAAACCTGGCTCTATAGAAGGAACAACTACAATAGAAAATTAGCAATCCTGCGCTTAAATCAATCACTTCTATCACATGATCCAAGTCAATAAAAGTACTGAATAAGTGCTATCATTGACCTTAATCAGCCAACAACTGGCACACAGGGATCAGAAATTCTAGTGAGGAAATCAGTCATCCCCTGTAAATTTTAGGGTTCGGGGAACCATGGGAGTGCAAGCTCCCAAGCACCCTTCTGTCCAAACCCTGCAGCATATTTAACAAGAGGAAGGAAGAACTGAAGTTAAATGAGCAAAACTTCCAGCTCATCTTTCAGGCATGAGAGCTCCCAGGTGCATGCACACTCCCTCCGCACGACCGAAGAGCAAGGCTGCTCCTGACTCCCCTCCTGCCCCCTGCGACGCGGGAACTGCAGCTCAGCTTGCAAGGGAAACTGTCTTCAAGGGCTTCACTCCATAGAAGCGAGGGTGATGAAAATCATGCTGCACAATGATTAATTTGGGCTTTAATCCCAACGTCCCGTTTCATCCAAAGCTGCCATTAAGCTCAAAAGGAGAAAGGACTACATAACTGGGACCTAACATTTTTATTTATCCACCTCATAAGCTGGATGTGATTTCAGATTGAACAGAATAGATTTCCCTGTAACTAATGGACCAGATATATTCATACAATGTCCTTTTATTGATTTTACTTTCTTCTACCTATTGTTTGCATTTTCCTTTGAAAAACACATAACTGTCGTTACACCGTAGTTGTCCTTTACAATTATTATATCATTCACTGTTTCTTAACAAAAAATACATGCTTTGCTACAGTGTGCTTTCTAATGAAAGACTCCCCACTTGCCTAACCCGAGTCTAAACTGTTAGAACATACTGTACATTTTGGGAGAAACAGAAGAAAATTAGACCCCTTTGGAATTGGTTTGTTTGGATTTGAAATATGCGTCTTTAAAAATTTAATAAGAGAAAGAAATGGCTAAAGGACAGACTTCATTTTAGACACTTTCTAAACAATAAGCCTATTTATATAACTGATCACATAATGAATTTCTAGGCACTTTATGGAATGAAAAGCCTTTTGCGCTGCAAAAGTCATACTGCACCCAGCTTTCGAGTTTCAGAAAATAAATATTCAAAGGGATGTAGCAATGTATTAAATATTTTTTAACTATGAAATTTTACACAGTATCTTAAATGACTACAAAAATTTTGTCAGCTATTGACTAAGGATAAGTACGTGAGCAACTTTAAGCGTACTGTCATTGTTTACCGATTTTTTATTTATCTTAATTTTACTCTTCTTTGATTTATATTACTATATTTTATTCCTAAGTTACGATCATGCAAAACACGATTTGTTTTGGATGGCTGTTTGGAATGTTTACAATTACTTAATACAACTTTACTTAACTATTTTGAAACCAAATGATGTATTGAATTAAAGAAGGTTCAACACTCAAATTGCCTTCATGCGCTCGCTTTTCGGCACACCACGCTGACAGCTGAGGAGAGCACATTTTCACATGCACAGTGTGCACGGTGTTCCAGCCAGGTTGCATGGGTGAAGCACATACTTTTAGAACCTTTTCACAAAAAGGACGACTTTCTTTCATGGAACCAACCACAAAATTTCTCTGGCATTATGGTAGTTCCCAGATGAATGCAGGCAGAGGTCAAAAATACAAAGGTAAAGCTACACTGTTATCTATAAAACATACACAGAGCTTAAGCTACAGCTTATGAAGTATGCAGCAACGATTCAGCTACTCGACAACATTTTCAGACAACAAAGTAAGCTTGCACACAGGAGCAGCCTTCAGAGATCTTCATATTTACACTCAGCCAGCTTTTGCCAAAGCACCAACAACCTCAAGATCTTCAGCTTTTCACCACAACCATGCCTACAGGCACAAGGAAGGGGTGAGTCCATACAGTAGGAGGCACCCAGACACAAGTATCTTTCACTGAGTAAAGTTTCCAGCAGAATCTCAACCAGGTGCAGCACTTTCATTAGCCAAATCAGAGATTACTCCCATGCCGGCTATCAAGTCCTATGAAAATATGAATTATCTGCATGCACCACAGCAGTGTTCATCCCCACGCTTTGCTGCTGCTGGACATCCTTCGCAGGATTTCAGAACTATACACATAGTTAAAAAAATTCTCTGAAAATTTACACACATAAATAACAAATTTTTTAAAATTATTATTTTATTTTTAACTTGACTGTGCTGTTTAGCTTCCTGTTAAACAGGAAACATTTTTTTAACTCTCATGGATGGAACGAGGCAGAAGCCTGGGACTTCTAAGGCATGGTGGAGAAGAGCCGGGTTAGAAACCAAAAGGGAGATATGAAAGTCCTACTAAAAAAGTGCTACTAAAAATTTATTACTTCTAGTTGTACTATCAGTAGCAGTCAAAGAAATCTAGCATCCATTGCTGAGATTCAAAACCCAGTTACCAAGTGGAACCCACTGCATATTTCCAACTGAAACTCTTAGGACTGTTCTGGAAGCTCAGCCTTCAATGCACTCCTCGGGGTTTGGGTTGGTTCGTTTGTTTAAATAAAGGAAGAGCTGAGGCAAAGGGCTTAAGCTCCTTGCTAAGGCAGCAATTCTTGGAAGACTTTAGCTTGTGGTAACAGAATCCCTTCCAGGACAGAAGGCATAGTTTAGGAGATTTCAGTATCGCTGAAGTCAAGGCTACTGGAAGTATAAAGTACGCCTGAGCCAAAAACTGCCCCATCATGAATAAACCAAGTTCAGCTACTTAATCAAATTTGAATTTCTATGTGATGGAGCTTTTACTTCATGGCTGTCACCATGATAGCAGACCATTTCATCAATATGGCTTCTCTGACTGCTACAACAAAGGCAGGAACTGTTCCGTCTGCAGGTGACAACCCGAGGGATTCTACACAACCCTGGGATGGCCAAGCCAGAACTGACTGCAAGGATGCCCAGGAGAGCATCAGAGGGTATCCTAGGGCTTGCCTGAACAACTGAAACACAGGGGTGTTTTTCTGGTACAGACACAAAGGCGCCACTGAAGACAAAAGTCAGGGTGGGGCTTTTTGTGCAGGTAGAGCAATGACTGAAGACATCACATTTGTCCACCACATCGACCATGGAGGGAGCAAAGCTGACAATTCTTCAGCTTGTCTCTGGTTCCAGTGATCTCAATGGCAGAAACCCCCATGCCTAAGAAGACCCAAAACTCCTTGTTGGACAATAAAGCCAACAGGTGAAACAGAGACAAGAGCTGTACTTAATCACTCCTCACACACTTCAGTAAGGAGACACCCTAGACCTCCCTGTTACCATCAGGGTTCACCTAAGGACAGGGACAGGATTCTGTTCCGGTTTATTTCAAACCGTCTCACACACATCTTCCTCTCCTTCCTTCCTTTTAGTGGAAGAGCAGAAACTCTGAAAGACGGGGGCTCCCTCTGACTAACTTCTCTTGGTGGGCCTGCCACGCAGATAGAAATGGACTGCGATTTGCTGCATAACCGACGCTGTGCCCCAAGCTGCAGTAGCACTGCATGGTTTCCTGTAAGTGACATGTCACAGTCAATAGCAAGTGTGTCAGCTCACTGACAGCACACAACGTGTGACACCATCCTCCATCACCACTCTTCTGCGGCCTCTGCCTCGCAGGGAGAGCACAAACAAGCCGCAGTGGCTGAAGTGGGGTTTGTCAGCACTGTGGTACACGGCTGCTTTGGAGGAGTATTACCGCAACCGACTGTCAAATGTCACTCATGCTTCCACTGCGACTGCGAGCATGGTATAGTGCATAAAACCCAAACGTGCTAGTTAAACTACGTAACTCCTGAGCAGTGCCCTCCATTAAATGTAATTGCATTATCTGACAAATAATCAATGTTCAGATGACACTCAAGAGTCCTAACTGCTAATCCAGGGCTAAAACTATCTGATATTTGCCTTCTTTCTGAAGTTTTATACTGTGCCCGTCCTTCAATATCAGCCCCAAAGGAGAAGCAGCATCACAAATAAGGTCCTGGCTTCCAATATGAATTTGCTAATAGTGCCATTAGAGAGATGAAGAAGATAATCTGGTTTTGGACAAAAGGTTCTTAGTCTCTGGTGGGCAGAATGACACGATGCCTTGTTTATATCATGACTTGGGATATTTAGCATGTTAATTTTTCATTCTGTGAGGGTTAATTCTTCAATATTTGGTACAGATCTCTTATTTTACCAGGAGTTCCAATGAGAAGGGAAAGTGCAGTGACTTTGATATCAAGGTCTGCAAAGAAAATTAAAATAGCAAATATTAGTTCAGAACTACCTGTGAGAGCCTAAGAGGTATTTTATATAGCTGTGGACTGCTCTGATCTGAATGCGTAGCAGATAGCATTCTCCTGGGATACAATAAAAGACTTCCCTCCCACCCTTTCTTTACCTTCCCATTCCTCACTTGCACCTCAAAGTTAAACCCTTCATGGTCCACAGCCCCTGTGTTGCTGATGTTCCTCCTCACCAACATGGGAGTGAGCGCTGGTACTCAAGTTCCTGGCTAATTCCTGGCCACTGGCTATGTGTATTTGCTGTCTTCATCCCCTACATGTGGTGGTATAAAGCTCCTTAAGAGATCCTCCACCTTCCACACTTGCTGTCCCGAAGGCAGTATGGGCCAGCCAGGCTGCCAGGCTGCCCTGGTCTCTGTTTCAGAGACCCAGCTCCAGAACCAAGAGTGGTCAGGGCAATGGGAACAGCCCAGTTGCCTTGGGCGTCTGATGCATTTTTGCTATGGAAAGGAGGTGGTGGAACAGCACCAGACAAGTCTTGGCGGAAAGAACAAGAACAGGAGAAAAGCTTTCCTGCTCTTTACAAAGAAGCAAGGTTCTGTGACGTGAGCTTAATTAGCATTTACATGAACACAGTACTTGTTTATATTTAATAAATCTTTTTCTAAATGTAATTCAAGACCACAGTTATTCTGAAATATGAGAAGTCTTCTTTTGAACTACATTTTTAAAAGAACTACTATTTCCAGCCAATTTGGAAAAAAAAATTGTGAGACTATACTGACATATGGATTACTGATGGGAGGAAGAGAGATTAAAAAAGGTAATATGGCTCACTGCCGGCTTTCAGACACAGAAACACCAAACTCTCCTTAACTAACAGAATTGTGACTGGAATTCTCCACTGGCTTTTCCTAACTACAGAGGACCTGATTCAGCACAGACTTAAATACATGCTTTAACACTCGATGAGATCCAGTTTTAGCAAAGCAACTAGGCACATGTTTCCATACTGCCAGTTCCACACTAATTCAGCATCAAATGCTACTAGAGAAATGCTCAGTATAAGATCACCTGAAGCACTACAGGTGGATCCACAACACCGTACCAGTAAGCTTTTGCATTGAACAGCTTTAATCGGCATTCTTTACATGTATGTGACTGTCACGTTTATAAAATCCAAAAGAACAAGTGATAAAAAACCCACAAATTATTCACAGCTGAAGGAACACATGATCCTCCTCCAAAACACTAAATTCCTAAAAGCTGCAGAAACTTTTGTTACCATACAGCCTCCCCTAGAAAATTTAAACATGTTAGAAACACAGAAACAAAAGTATTGAATAAAACAGAGTGGTTTAAAGTTCTCTTGTTCCTGTCGTATTGATTTCTCAAAGCTAAGCATATTTAATCCTTATACAGTTACCTTCATGTCATGCACCTGTAAGACAGGCATCCAAGCATCCGACAAAATACTACAGTATTACTCAGTAATTATTTACATTCTCCTGGCACACTTGCCAAACTGTGCATACACATGCTCACAGAAGGATGGGGCACCTGTGTCCAGGCAAGAGGAGCTTCCGTATGGACTTGAACCAGTGAGCCGCAAGCCCTAATAGAATAATGGTACCCCAGTTACCTAATCGAAGGGTTTAAGTGATGGCAATATCGTTGACAATAAACTAATAAGTTAGAAGAGCCTTCTTCACCTAGATGTCCAGTCATGATTGGACTAAATAAGGGCTGAAGATTGTTTAGAATTAACATTGTTCACGTTTAAATACAAATTATCTTAGTAGGCTTTTGCATATTGATTGTGCACTGCTGCTAAGTCCTCTTATTTCTATAGAAATAAGTGATCCCTACTCAACATATAAAAGCTGTCCTAGTACTAAATAACAGTCTCAACAGGGAGCAAATCCTAAATGAGAGTAACTGGAGGGAACTCAATCCTACACCCTGCAAGTAGGCGGCTGAGAAACACCTAGGGCCCAGCACGAGGTACAAAGGGCTCTGGAGCCCAGCAGAGTGCTCGGTAACAGGGCAAACTTCCATTTCACACACGCCATGCTTCCTGAACAGCACGCACATGCACCCTAACAGAGGATGGAGAGAGGTCAGGAGGCTCCCCCTCTATTTTTTAACCGATTTCCTATTTCAAATAGAAGATGACGAAAGAAGGAAAAGTTGCCTCCAGACCCAGCTTGAAAAGGCATGTGCAATACTCCTCCTCACTTTATCTGCCAGCCCTGTTTTTCTCATGACAACATGTTTCCCTAGCACTGTGGCAACCCACAGAGAGACCCTGAGAAAATTTTTCTGTAGTCAGCCTCCTGCTCTGGTACATATAACATGTAGCTGGAAGTGTGCTGAAAGCCAACTTATCTTTGGTGTGCTCAATTTTGTTCGGCTGAACCACCAGCCTCAGAGAAAAAGGCGGGGAGACTACCGGCACATACAATTCAAGGGTATTTTCATTATCAGGAGCTATAAAATTGTACTGGTTGGGTTGCGGGTTTTTTTAATAATAAAACATTTGCTTCGGAATGAGTATGATCAAACCAAGAATAGAAGTACAATTAGTAAAAGATATATGATGTGTCATAACAAGAAGCAACAATAAAACCTGAGGACTTATTTGCAAATCTGTAGTTGCAAAGGAGCAACATTAAAAAAAGGGCGACTTTCACCCCAATAGGTAATATTTTATTTGACTCAGATATATGAAACACGTCTTCAAAAGCCCAAGCTCCTAACAGAAAATCTTGGTGAAGCAAAGCATACCTGGAAAAATAGTCCCTGTCTGATTAAAAACATCAATATCTTCTGAAAAAGGCAGGAGAACAAGTGTCACGCGCTTGAAGAATATGGACCGGACGGGCTGTTATTACAGAGGCATCAAGTCTACTCTAGATGCTCCTACCAGCTACAGAGCAAAGAAAACTGCAGTACATTACAGACTATACACATGTACACAGTTTTCAGATCCAGCTGGTTTTATTAAAAGCCTCAATCATAAATCGCAGTACCTTTCCCAGTGTCACTGAAAGAGTCTGCACAGTGACTTCTGCTGTGGAAAGAAACAAACCATCTCATCGAGCACAAGTTATGTCTAACTTATTGGTGGGTGTGAATTCGCTGCAGGAGTTGTATTCAGTGAGTACAAGGTTAACAGTGTGACGTCAGTGAGTTAGCATTGGGATACATGAAGCAGCCAATCAACAGCTGGTGATTGAAAGAGGCTGGGATATCATCTTTATAAAGCAGGAGGGGGCTGCTGGGGTTGGCTTTTTTCCTTGTGCGGTGACGACTCTAACTAGAAGCAAGCTAAATTTGACTCATCCTGCTCACACCTGAAAACAAGATACTGCATCATTGACACCTATGGATCCGGTCATTACAACATTCATTAAGGTCTTCAATTAGGGAACTCAGTGGAGAATGTTGATCATAAAAGCAATGAATAAGCACTTGCGAGCTTGGGCCCTAAGAAATTCATGATTCTCCACAAAAAAAGGCTCTTGCTTTTCAAAGGGTGCCCCAGGGTCCCCATTTCTCATCCACATAGTAGTAGGTCTGTGGTGGCAACAGAGTGACACTGAATGAAGGTAGGAAGTCAGTGGTGTGGGAAGCAAGAGACGTAGGGAAGCTCTGGGTGCTTGCCTAGGACCCCCACGTTATCAGTGGCAGGAGCCTGTGAGAGATGCGATGCCTCCTCCCGCTGATCGGGGCCATGCGTTCATAGAGCACTGCCAACAGCCATGAATCTGGGCCATCCCCAGAACAGCACTTTGCCACTTACACCGTGAAGCAAAATACAATAAAATCCAAACTAACTCAAGGTTAACCTGCCGAGGATCTGATCTTACACAGTGCAGATTTTTCACGTGTAAAATTTCTACAGGTGCCAGGAGCAGTAAAGGTATATAGGGGTTGCAGGAGTATCCCCAAATCCACCTAAGCATTGCTAGATCAGAGATCAACTCACACTGGTCCTTATTAAAATGATTTAACCCAAGTACAACAGGTACTTACACACACATTAAGGGTGACCTCAAACGTGTGAGAGTCAACTACAAGGTGCCCACAGGTTTCCATGGACTTTGAACCTCCTCCTAAGAAACATCCCAGCTAGTATTTTTCATGCTATTATAACAGAGGGTAGTCTCGTGTCTATACCGTACAAGTGTATATATATATATATAAACCAACCCCACAGTATCATCTTTAAGATCAAATTAGAGAAACACCACTGGTGTAGTCTAGGTCTTGTAAAAATCAAAGTTGCGCAGAAATTGAAGACCAATAAAAATGTTTCCATGATTCTTTTTTTAATCCCATTGAAAACAATTTTTCGTTGTAAACATTTTTGCTAGCCAAGCACTGCAGCATTGTGCAACTGCATGACAGCCAAAGAGAAACTGATGAAAAGCTGACTAGATTGATTTCATTTTTCCAACCAGAGTGAAATACGTAAAAGGAAATAACAAAATGGTGAAGTTATTTTTATATTTAAAAAAATGTTCACATTCAATAAATGCTCATGGAAACTGCACAGCCAATGGCAACTGCTGTAGAACTGCATCTACAGATCCCATCAGCCCTCTATGGAATTGAGGGCAGCAGCGGGTTCCTGAAGCACCTTTCCAAAACCTCAGGGACCATAGGAGCACTCTCTCTGCGGGAGTAGTCGGACCAGAGCCTGCCCAAACGCCGTACCGCCCATCCCCTCTGCCCACCGTGACCTCCCAGGTTTCTGAGCAGAAGTCTGGCAGGGGGTTACTACTGGAACTCAGAGCTATATTTATTCCCTTGGCTCCCATCCACCACTGTTGCAGAGCAGCCAGAAGGGAACCAACCAATACAGCATGGGATCTGCCAGAGCTGTGCTGCCAGAGAAGTTAAGAATGAAAGACAGAGGAGACAGAAGCTATCAAAATGAGTATTTCTGTCTCTAAGGAAAGAAGGGTTTCCTCTGTTTGTGGATCCCCCTCACACAGATTAAGACATGTTTTCTCTCCTTTTTAAGAAATCCTGACTGAGAAACTTGCCAGCTCCACGTGCCTTTTGCATCTCACATGAATTTCTCATGAGGGAAGGAGCACTGCAGGGGCAGCAACCCCTGCATCTCCAAGGCATTTGTTGGCATTCACATGGCACATCTCCATGCCTTCCAGTGTTACTAGACAGAGAGCTATCCAAAAGCTCTGCATCATACATGGGTCCAAGGCACTTGCACCCTCTGCAGAAGGTCTAACCCTGCCCCCGTTGCTCCTCCTAAAGCCAGGCACTTGGGGGCTGCAGGGATCAGCTGATAGGTTCTGTTCAAACACACAATCCACTCAATGAAACAATGGCAATACAACTCTACTTTGAGATGAAAATTCTTTGCATTGTCAAGAAACACCCAATCATCAACTGACTTTTATAACCACTGGGTTATGAGCTTCACAAGAAAGGTATAAAACTAGGTAAGGAACAATTTTCCCACATGACAAATACTTTGAAAGGTTTCAGAACTTCCTCCTGTCCCTCACTGGAGCTAACCCAATCACTTTTGCAACTTTTCAAAAGGAAGAGACAGCAAAGCAGTATTAAGAACGTGAATGCTCTCACCACATCACGCTGAAGAGTGCCCAATGCAGGTCCCTGCAACAGAATCAAGTTGGACCCAGCCTCTCACATCACACTTGAGTACTCAAGCCAATTCTGACCCACTAAATAATTAAGCAATTATTTAAATTGAAATAGCCTGCAGCAGGAAGTTAAAAAGACCCACCCTGGAAGAGGCAAAGTGCGGTTATTAGAGCACTCACTTGGGATGTGAGAAACTTGATTTGAAGAAGCTGATTCAAATCAGGTATGAGAAGAACGATCTGAATCCAGCTCTCCAGTGACCCAGGTGCATTTCATAATCACCAGTCCATAATGAAGTGGAGAGATGCAACTCTCTCATTTTGAGCACAAATTCAATTGTGGACCTGAGAAATCTTTGAAAGATGCAGCATGTTGATGCAAACTAATGAACTGGCATTTTTCAACTACAATAAGAAAATTCCAGCAAGTTCTGGCCAGAAACTATACTTCTATATTTGGAAAGCACCTACCATGCCAAAGACACTACCAAAACAAGCAATAGATTGAAATTCTAATTCAGGAGTGGCTGTGGATCTCCTACTGCTTGCTCACCCAGTAGCGTGTCCATTTATCGCACACACATGCATAGAGCTTTGTGTATTCAAGAAAAAAGAAAAAAGAAGATGCTTGAGCATTTGTTCTTTAAAAGAATCAAGAACAGTTAAGAATATCTGAGCTATTTTCCAAGAAATTTTATGGTAAAACGCAAAGAAGGGAGTACTTAGAGCAGGAGAGTTTTCTTAGCTGGTATTACAGTGCTAATAAAGATGCTGGGTTATCTTCTACTAGTTACTTTATTAGCCCTAAGAGGAATTACACTCCTATGGCAAAATCTCAATGAATTATTGCAGAAGAAATCCCCTAAAAAGGTAATAAATAGTCATTTTATTATACGTTTCCATTTTTGCATTTTTTAAACTCAAAAGGTTGGATTTTTTTTAGTATTTGAAATAATGAAACAAGTTTAATCAGGATCTCTTTCTGAGAGCATCTGACCTTGTGCTGAGCTTACAAACAGTGGAGCTGCGCAACGGAACCACAATAAGACTCACCTGGATGGAAGAAGTTTTAACTACTGGCTCAGCCCTACCCCACCTCAGAGGAGCAGTACTGGATCCTTGAAATCACATCACAATGAACCAAAATTTTACTAACCTATATGCACTTTTCCTCTGAGAAGACAGACACATCTTTTTCCTCAAAAATGCAGGATATATTCCAAAAGAAGAAAGGTTCAGTGAAAGGCTACTTGTAGCAGTAGTTTGAAACTAGTGTTACTTTCTTCCTAACTGGCCTTTCTCAGGACTGTTCCAGCACTGATACAGTTGAATGGCAGCAAAGAGCTATGGCAAATCCTTGGCCACTGGAGTAGAAGGCAGTTTCTGCTCCTCCTGACAATTACAGACTACTGCCAGAGAAGGCAAGATGTGATGTTTTGCTGTCACATCGCTCCCCCAAACAAAAGTGGTATCAAAACCAAAACTTTATGCTGCCCTATGTTTTAATGTTCCTATGGACCCCTGAAGAAAAAAACACATGTAGATGGAGAGAGCGAATGCTAACACACACCCATGAGAACAAAACGCAACCATCCACACAGAGCTATCGGAAGAAATGTTAGGAAACGAACACCCAGCCCACCACGTCAGCCTCAGTTAATAGAAACCTGACTTTACACCTCCTTGCTTTCTTCACCCTAGCTCTCACATGCTCTGTCTCAAGAAACAGACCTAGACTTCCCTTGAACTCATTTATCCTTTCCTTGCTGGTAATTTACTCCATATGTTTATTATCCTTTGCATGAAGTAATTCTGCCTGAGTTTCCTATTTACCCATGCTTTTCCAGATTTTTAATGAAAGAGACCTATCTGCATCTACTGTTGGTATTCCAGTGACAAGACTGACAGTCACAAGGTCTGCACAGGTCTACGAAGACCAACTTCTGAGAGGGGAAAAAAACCTACATTAATACAACATGCTACCCTTTAGGGGAAAAAAATGTAAGGCCAGCCTGGCAACCTAGCCCCATGCTATGGCATGGCTTACCAGGGCTGATTCCCAGATCAGCAGGAGCCAGGACCAAGCAGGAAGCAATACACATAGCCCTCTTATGACCAGGTAGGAGGTGGTACTTGATAGCAACTCCTTTGTAGCATCGGTGAGCTCAACAGGGTTCCCATCCTTCTTCACAAAGAGCCACAGTGACTGCAGCAGACTGTCCCAGAAGCATTAAAAAATGAGGCAAAGTTTGTAACACTGTTTGTCACAGTTAAAAAACCAAACAAACCCAAAAACCCCAACCATAAAAGGAACTACAACAAAATTCACATCAAGGCTGAAACAAGCGTATTGTAAGAGGCAGAATCAGGACTGTTACTTATCCCTTTGCACCATGATACCCTGACCCATTTGAGGTTGATGGCAAGAAAGGTTCCCCAGGACAACCCTGGGTACCCCAGGGCTCCCCCCACAGCCAACCTCCCCTGCACCCCCAGACAGGCCACCTGGGTGAAAGTCAGCTCACGTGCTCCTTTTTCTCCCCCTCTCTTGCTGCTTCTGTTCACAAAACCAAGCCAGCACAAACTTTCCCCAAGTAAGCATTTCCCAGCACTGCAGGCAGCCCTCTTGGGATGGATAAACCCCTGCCTGATGTCCACCCACCTCCACCCTCCCAGCAAGCACTTGCTCCCTCTGGAAGCTCAAGATACCTACAGCTGGACAGTCTAATGGATCAAGCAGAACAGCTGGTTTGAAGAAGCTGGCTCTGTGGCGTGCCCCATGCTTTGGGAGTGCAGTCAAAGCCATCGTCACTATTTCCAGGCACTGGTACCTACAGAACTCTCTGCTGATGTCCTGCCACACCTGGCAGCACTGCTCTTCTCACAGCATGACAAACACTTGTACGGAACTACCTAAGTTTGCTTCCAGCCATACCAGCCGCAGATACTGCACTGCACAATGGAGAGAAGATCAGATACCGAGGCTGCCGGGGCTATTTTAGTTCTGTTTTCTTCATCTGTGTTTAAAAGACAGTCAGATTATAACAAAATTGTTTGTCTTTAATATAGTTCAACTTGACCTAATGAACCCATCTCTTTAGAAAACAATCTCACATGGAGTATTTAGATTAAGACCTCTAAAAACCAGCGACTTCAAAATACTTTCAAGGCCCCATCTTAATTTTTTTTTTTTAAAAACACAGACAACTTGACTAATTATAATTACTCCTCTATAATTCTTTTGCTTTTTTGATGCATCTGGTTGCATGGGAAGATGCACCTGAAAATTAGAGTGAATTTAAATATAAGGGAAAGGTGCCAAATTCCGAATACTGGAAGAATCTTCCCTCTGGGAACGTGTTGAGTCACAGCACCGGTGCAGTTGGGCAGAGGCAACCCAAATCCTCCCTCGCTAGCCTATTCCCGTGACTCTTTCCTGATCTGGATCCCTGCTATCTCTGAAAAGATGCTTCAAATCTCTCACCCGGCGCTTGGCTTCGCTGCTTAACCTGCCAATAGGAGTGAAAATGTCACAGCAGTTACTGTGATCCACTCAGATTTACGCAGACACTACCCGGTTATTTCACATTAAGCAACAAACATCCATCAGATCGCTGCAATTTTCACTTGTTTCCATCCAAGGTCAGATTCTGATCGGTGACTTGGTCACAAAAAGTTCATACTCTGCATTTGGCCACACAACTGGAAGCTAGAACCGCACGTCTGTACAATAACCCTATGACCAGCCAATTAAGCATCTCAGAATTATTTTACTTTCACATATTTTCTTTCAGTAGCTCATCTTTTTTCCTCTTCTGCGAACATCTGTGCACAGAGTGTCTTCACTAGAGAAATTTGGATCTCCATCTACAGTTGCCAGAAATAAGTGTGTTCGTGTTTCTATAAAAGAAGGGACATGTATTCTATTCTGTCATCTGTGTTCCCCCTCCCTGAATCCAAACTGCTTGCACCTCTGAAACAGACACAAAATGCCTCAAAGAACAGGGGGTAACGAATCAGGCAAAAAAATGAAAAGTGTGGATGAGAGGATACAAAAATGGCCTTTCAAGATTGTACTGCTTCTGGCATTTTGGAAGAGGAGATATACATCTATTCAGGTATCTGAGAGAAATTCAGAGATTAAAATTTAAATTTACTTACAAATCCTATTAAAACACACTAAATCAGAAGATACTAAAAAGCTGTAATTGTCCTCATTGAAACCAGAAAAATAAATCTATTTATGGCTTTCTTTTCCATTTTTTCTGAAGTTCACATGAATCCATGTGCTTTTTTTCCTTTTTTTTTTTTTTTTTTGCCAAGGCACTCTAAAAACACCTGTGCAATTCAAAGCCAACTGTAAGCAAAAATCAGCATTTGGAAAAATGACTTTTACTGATTTTCCTACACTTGATGAAACTTGTGCTTCCCAGGTAATAAGCACAGCCCATTTTAATGGGCTAGTGGATTTTCTACGTCTTGTTCTAATGCAAATCTCTCTGGTCACCTAAGGCTCCCATGGTGGGTAAACAACCTAATGTGTCAGCTCTCTGTACTGAAGATCACAATTTCTGATCTCAGCACTGTCTTCATCGCTGCAAGCAAAACAGTGGTAGTGATGTTGCAACTTCCAGGCTACTCTCTTCTGAAAATGAATGGGTTGGGTTATTGGCCTCTAGCATGGACAAGAATATGACAATCAGCCTCTTCATTATATAAAAAGTCTACAGTGAAGACAGTGCCGGACAACTTGCTGAGTATTAGAGCTCAAATATGTTCAGAAGTCGAAAAGCCTGTAGAACAATTCCTTTTTCTTCTTCGCAACTGATAAAGTCATAGCCAATTTATTAAAAGTGGCTTAATGCACTATTTCTATCGTAGCAACTCGTATCTTCAGGAACTCATTTGCAAAACACAGCTTTAGCATGCAAATATTTTAGATACATTCCCTGCAAACGCAACAGAAAGACAAACCTTTCTTACATCTGCAGTTGCTAATTGCCATCGTTTGAACAGCAAATGAAAACAAAGTTTAAGCCACTGGCACTTCAAAAAAAAAATTAAAAATCATATTAAATCTCATTTACCTGCAGTGATAGAAATTCAAAGTCACAAGCAAAATCTGAAGACAGAGAAGATATGAGCCAGTGCACCCACTTGCAGGGTTTAGCAACTGTACCAAGCCTCTCTTCTAGTGCACGTTCTGCAACAGCAATCGATTCGCTCAGCACTTGTTACCAAACTGGAGACGTTTTCTTTCTACAACATTCTGAAAACTTTAAACAACTCATTTACGATTCTTTTTCTCCAACGATTAACAGCACATCCACGAGAAGGTGAATTAAAAATGAAATTAAAAAAAAAAATAAAAAGCTTAGCAGAAAGGGAAAAACAGACCAGACTCAGACTAGGACAAACATCTCAAGCTATTTACAAATATTTTTATAATGACTAGAAATCATAGATCCCTCTCTAGTAACTTAAAATAATAATAGCAACAAAAAAAAAACCCCAAACAAACAAAATAAAAATGGATCAGCTGTTGGCTGAACACGGGGCCTGATTTTCAAAGCTGCTGAGCACCCACAACTCCATCTGAAGTCAGGGGAAGTGATGGGTGCTCAGCAGCTCCACAGATCAGGCCCAGGCTGCACGAGGGTCCACTGGCAGCCCAGCGGAAGTATTATTCAGGGGAGGGGGTTTCTGCAGGAACGAGGAGGTTCAGAGTAATCTGTCAGAGAAGTGCTGCTACCTCCATGAGTCGTAAAGCTCGCTAGCTCTCATCGATGGGAAAAAAGTTAATTCGTAGGGCTCGTAGGGCTTGCATTTGTCAAGGAGCAGGACGTCAATGCTATCATTATCAGGCAAATCAGCCAGGCGTTTAATGGTAGAATCAGGAGACATTTGCTCTCCACTATCAGAATGACATCATAACTAAAGCAGCCTTCAGCGGGGAGGGGGGCTGGGGCAAGGCTTGGGCTGCACGCAGACTTTGCACTTCTGCTCGGCTCGCCCCACCGACCGCTGCTCCCCTTCCCCAGGAGGCGACGCGTTCAGCTGCCTTCGCTCCACAACTTTGTCCTCACAGCATCTCGAACACCAGCGTCTGATTTTACAAAACACTTTTAAACCTGCCCGATCCCAGCCCCTGATGCTGTAAGCCGGCCACTCGGTTAGGAGGGGAGAGCCTTTACATTTAATCTACAAATTCACTCCAAAAATTTCCAGCATTTTTAATTACTTCAGTCATCTCTATCCTCAGTCAAATGAGAGACGGGTGCACATTACAAAACTAGTTGCCTCTATGATTTAAGAAGTAACAGCTTAGTTAACTAAGTCGATTTTCAAGCGCACGCAAACACATACACACACAGTCCTTGAATATTCTGAACCATTTAGCGATGATCCATTTGATGATCAGAAACATAACAGCGACACGCAATTCCCTTCCACAGCAGCTGTAACTAAACAACTCAAACAGCACAAATTACAAACTGTTAATCTATTTTCCTTCAAAATATCACTACAGGTATGCAGGCACAGTACAAAAGCCTCACCTCGTATAAGAACTGTGAGGGAAAAAGTTATGAAAGCAGACAGAAAACCTAAAATCCCTGAGGCTACAAAAAAATCCTGCTATTGAGAAATAACCCAAGAGACCACATAGGGAATGTACAGCTTTCAGAAGCACTTCTCATCTTATTTGCACTTAACCTATTGATGTACTTATGCAGGTCACTTACTTTTCGGATATGTTTGAACCCTTTATAATCATGCAGATCGCCGCGGTTTTCACTTGGGCTTTTTGGGTTGGGTTGTGTTTTTTTTTTTAGTTTTGTTTGGGTTTTTTGCAAACAAGTTTCATTTAAAAAAAAAAAGAAAAGAAAAAAAAGATCCAATTATGCAAATCCGCTCCCGGATAGGTAGTGAATATTCAGTATGACGGTGATACTGTAATAGTTCAATGCAACGCACTGTACTGGACAGATTTATGAGGCAACGTCACTACTACGCTCTGGTCCTCGCTGAAGCATCTTGAAGTTAATTAAAGCTGCAATGTCCACTTTTCCAGCCACCCTCCTCATTCAGGTTTACTATTTCAACATCAAACCAGCAAGGGGGCCTCCCCCTTCTCGCCGTACATTTAAGCAGCCTTCCACAGTCAATGAACAATGAACAAAGATTTGAGTGATAGGAAAAGGAGGGGGGGGGGGGGAAGAGGAGAGTAAAAAAAAAAATCTCCACAGGAATATTCAAATCCGGTTTAAACAAGTAAAAATATAGTTTCTAATATTAAACTAGAAAAGAAAACATTCTTCTTCAAGCGAACGTGAAGAGGCGCTTAGCCAACCCCTTCAGAAAGGGTCTAAAAGCAGCCAGTCCTTTTTATTTCGAGCAGTGAATGAGCCCAAACAAGGCTTCTAAACTTAATTATGACACTTAAAATAGTCTTTTTCCACATACGCGGGGAGGCTCGCCGCCGCTATCTGTATCAACCGGTCAAATCAGCTCAGCAAACACGGCCCCTGTTGGATTTATTCTAAACTGCACGGGGGGGGCGGTGTAGGAGGGGGTGGTGGGGGGCGGCGGTGGCGGGTTGGGGGGGATTCACAGCCCCGCACAGCGCTCCGGTCGCCGCCCGGCCGGGGTAGCGCCGGGGGCCTGCGGCGCTACCCCGGCCGGGCGGCGACCAGCGCGGCAGGCCCCCGGCGCTACCCCGGCCGGGCGGCGACCGGTGAGAAAACGAAGGGATCCGACAAACCGCGTCCCCGCCTCGCCGCTGTACTACGAGACGCGGCCATATCCGCCTCACGCACCCCGAAACAATACCCGCCGCGCAGGCAGGCAGGCGGCGGCCGGAGCCCTCCCCGCCGCACCCGCCCCCGGGCGCCGGTACCCACGGCCCGCGCGGGGCTCCGCGTAGGAGGACGGCGCCCCCGGCCCCGTCGCTGCGGCGGGGGGACGCCGGCAACTAACTTTTCGGATGGAGCCCGTGCGAGCCGCCCCGCGGGAGCCGCGGACCCTCCGGAAAATAAAAAAATAAAGGGGGGGGTGGGGTGGGGAGAGAGAAGCATAAATCTTCGCGACCTTTTATTTTGCGTTAAAGTTCACAGGCGGCACCGCTCCCCGCAGCCCCTCTCCCCCCTCGCAGGCAGGCACACACACACACACACACACACACACATATTAATTATTTGCAAAACTGCAACAGATGGGCGCATTAAAATCTGGATTCTTTCCTACCCAGCATCAAAGAATCTCTCCTTCCTCTACCAACCTCCCCCTCCAGTCGTGTCCCCCCCCGTTAATCCCGCCGCCGGCCCTGTGCGCGCCCCCTACCCACTCCCCGCGCCTCCCCGGCACCGCAGCCCCGCGCAGCAACCCGCGCAAGAAAGCGAGGCCGCTGCCCCGTGCAGACAGCGGCACCCCCGCGGCCCTCCGCGCCCGCGCACAGCGCGCCGCCGGGAAGGGGATGCTCTCCCTCCCTCCCCCCCGGGGATTGCCATTTAAGTTTCCTCCTTAACCTGTTACTTTCTCCGGGCGCTGACAAAAGCCCCGGCGGCGGGCTGGCAGGTGCCTCCCCGCTCCCCGCGGCGCCGCCGGGCGCGCTCCGCTCCCCCCGAAAGGGCTGAGACCTGGCCTGACATTTAGTGCCTACTTGAATGTCACAACGCTCCTCGCAGCATTATGCACGGCTCCTATTCATAAGAGGTCGATTAGAGCACAAAATGGCAGGTCTCTTAGGCACTTGAATCTCACAAGTTTGACACATGGTATGCATCAGCTAACTTTGATTTAAAAAAAAAAAAAAAAAGAGGGGGGAGTTTACAAATTACACCACGATTAGCCGGGATCCTAAAGGGGGGGGAGGAAAGGAGGGGGGAAGGAGGTTGAGGAAGGGAGGGGGGCCCGCGTTTAAAGTCACTTCGTCAAAGTTTGCTCCGCGGCAACCCTTTAAAACAAAAAAGTTTCTGGGCAAGTTAAGGGCAGGGTCGGTGCGGGCTGGGGACGGCGGGCGGCGGGCAGCGCCGCGGCCGCCGCCGGCACTCGCCTCCCCTCGCCTCGCCTCGCCTCGCCCGCCCGCTCCTTTTTTGTAAAGTAACGGTTTTAAAAGAAACGAGAGAGAGAGAGAGAAAGAGGAAAAACGTAGGGTTTTCTTCAGGCTAAGTTCTATAGCGCCATTCAATGGCTTCTCCGCTCCTTTCATTATTTTCTGCTTTTCCCCTGACAGCCCTGCTTGCAAACGTCACTGCTATGGATATTTAATTATACTGTATTTTTTTAATCACGGTGGAAAACGCAGGCCCCATTGCGATGATTAAAAAGAAATTAAAAAAAACACCAAAAAAAAAAACCACCACCGTACTCCGGACTGACTTTGGAGCCTCTTCGATGGCTCACGGGAGCCTCCCGGATCCTCAAAAACCCCCTTTTTACCTTTGTCTTTCTTACCTTAAAATTTAAAGCAAAGCGTAGAAGAAACTCCCGCACGTAAACGGAGCGTTGTAAAAGATTGTGTTCAATGAATAATGAAGCATGTCCACATGATTGACTTGATCATTTTCTTGTGCGGAGGGGGAAAAGTGCGGCGCGGGGCTGCCGCGGCCGCCCGCTCCGGGTAGCCCTCCCAACTGCTTCCAGCACATCCCGAGCAAAGAGCGCTTTATTTTAATCTGTCTCTTTTCAGAATAACCCCCTTCATTGATACTGATCACCCAACATCACAAGACATCCCCATCTCTCAGCGTGGACTCCCCCTATCTGGTAGGTGAAATGCATTGTACCATTAAAAAAGCACTCCATTGTCGTCTTGGCATAATTCACAGCAACTAGATAGGTCTTGCGGCATTTAGCTTTGATGAGCCAAAAGCTGAACCCTTGATATAATAATCTACAAAGAATGGTCTGTGATCGTCCATTTTTTCTCCCTGTCTAGCAACTAAGAAACCATTTAACACGGCGCAGCTTGGTCGTGACCTTGAGCCCGTGTAAACACCCCGAGGAGCCCGCGCCGCTCCGCAGCCCCACGGCCAGCGCCGCTGCCCGCGCCCCGCGCAGCCCCCGCGCCCGCGCAGCCCCGCGCCCCCGCCGCCCCTGCCCGCGCCCCGCGAACCCCGCCGAGCCCCCGGGGGCCAGCGCCGGGCTCCACAAAGCGCCCTTCTTACCTGCTCCCGAAACTATGCAAAGTCTGTTTCTCCGAAAAGAGAAGGGGGGGGGGGGGGGGGGGGGAAAGAAAAAAAAAAGGAAAAAGAAAAAAAAAAAAGAAAAGGAAAAAAACTCCCGGGAAAACCTTGGTGGACAGGGGGACCGGAGCATCAGTCACCGCTCCGGCGTTTAAGAGAAGTAATCAGCGATAAAGTGACGTTGATCTGCACTGTAACCTTGTGGCGTATTTAATGTAAATAAGCCAGTTATGTTGCCAATCGCATGCATACAAACACATAAAGGTCCTCAGCGTTGCATTTTGATTCTTTCCATTAGAGCCGACTTTATTTACATACACTATTTAGGGGATCATGATAATTCTAAAACAATACTAGTGCCAAATGATTATGAAAATATGATTTTAATTAATCACGTAGTAGGCAAGGAAATTAGCATACGGTAATTAAACTTAGAGAAAAACGTCATGGAGGTTCTCTGCCTTATGGGTTCGGAATAATCATTAAACGATGGGTTTTCAGGACTTAATTATCAAACAAATAACTTTTTTAAAGCAACTTTACAAGGTTTATCCGCAGGGCAACGATTTAGTAAATAATATATAACCAAGCAAACAAGGTGCAAATGTGACTGGTGAAATAGGTTGTGTTTCTACAAAGCAGAAAGGGGGGGGGAAGCTGAATAATGCAATTATGGATTCTGTGTCCCATAGTTGACAAAAGCATGGTGCCTCAATAGACTCTTTGTTATGGGATTATATAATGATTGTGGTGTAATTATGGGAAAAAAGATTTAGTAATAATAAAAAGTATCAAAATACACCAATGAGCAGCTTGTTTTAAAGAAAAGGCTTGCATGTGACATTAGGGGCATGTTAATAACAAAAAGCCAGGATCCGAAAGGGTTGACAAATAAAAAAGACTGTGATGCGCATGATTAAGAAGCGATGGAGACAGATTGATTATTCAAAATGCCGAGCCACAGGGACACTTAAAACATTGATTCAGGTAAGACTAGTTTCATCTTGACTGAAATGAGTTCCCTGAAGATGACTGGCATACATTTTAAATCAGTTTACTACATAAAAAGCATAACATCACAAGCTGAAACCTTCTAGTTAAAATAGGAGCCCAAGAAAAAAAAAAAAGTTTATGTTTGTGGCAATTCCCAGAGGGACTATGGAATTGCAGAGGAAGGGGTATAGATTAATTAGCTCTTCCTAAACACTGGACTTAAATGTACCCATCTTTTATAATCTCTAGTCCCTCTTTCTGGACTCTGCGGTCCAATCCCTCTTCTGCAGGTTATGGGGATGATACTAAGAGCACTAAAGGTACAATAGGACTTTTTTTTTTTTGACTTTTTTTTTTTTTTTTTTTTTGACTTTTTTTTCCCCCTGGAACTGCAGTAGATTAACTTTCTATAATAACTGAAAAAATTAGCGAGATTTTCCCGATTGATTTTTTAAGTGAAGTTTATAAATAGTTGTTCAGAGCCATTCAGTGTTAAAAAAAAAAAAAAAAAAAAGATTCCCATGCCTATATGAAAAAGTTTAGGAATTCACTCTGCATTTTCCAATTTGATGTGTCTGAAATTCTCTTTGAACAAATTCCAAAATACAAGTTTTTTCTATAGAAATTAGCATAGCAATCACATCAATAATATCACTATCTCTATGGGAATGATAACTGGAGCAGTGGGGGTGTTCTTTATTTCAATTCTTCGTGGATCAACTGATTATATTCTGTCTTCTTTTGAACTTGTTATTGTAAGTCAAGTGATTCTTTATAAGTGACAGCCCTGACAAAGAGACGAGGATGGGAAAGCAGGTCGAAAGGAAGTCGCCATATGGACTTTAAAAAAGGCACTTTTTAAACAAGATAATGGGGAAATGGATGTTGCCTTTTAACCCTGTCAAGGCTGAACATTATTAGCAGGCTCATAAAAGAATGAGATATATTTTAAAAAAAAATTTAAAAAATCAGATTTCATCTTACTGTTTCCATGACCTGGGGCTTGGTAATGCCAACCCCATAGGAGGCGGTGGTGGTTCAGAGGCAGGGGCCAAATCAAGCACCTGGAATTGTTGGCAGACAGGAGATTTCAGGGCACCACGCAAAGAGTTACAGAAGAGAGAGCTCAGGAAAACCCCATGGTTCTTTTTCCTGAGACAAAGATAAGAATATTGACTAGAGATAGGTGGAACAGCAACTGACAGCAGACGCGCTTTAGACATCTAACTGGGATTTCCTGTTCCTCTAGCGCTAGCGCATGATGCTCATTTAATAACAATGGTTGGAGTGAAGAAGAAGCCCAAGCATGAGGGCTTTGACTCTCATCCTTGCAAAAATTAATGTATTTCTCCTTTCCTTTCTGTTCTGATTATTTGGGCTGTGGTGGCCAAGCCTTACCAAAATGAACCCTGAAGAGATAACGCAGATCCAATGAGGACCTCCAAAAGGCAAGAGACCTCCAAATTTAATTGACTGCATGACAAGATCCAGCAACTAAGCAACAGGTACTGGTTAGATAAGATTCAGAAAAATCTCTGACATGAGATCAGGGAGACTTTACTCCAACCTCCTTCAGGAGTCATGATATCACTGTCCCTCAGGGTTTTCAAGGAAAGGTTGGATGAGGTACTTAGGGACATAGTTTAGTGAGTAATATATGTGGTAGCGGGACAGTTGGACTAGATGATCTTGGAGGTCTTTTCTAACCTTAATGATTCTATGATTTCCATGCACGGTCAGAACTTTTGTAGCTCCTTCCAGTATTACTGCAGGAAAGTAGCAAAAGATAAGTAGTGATACAGTAATATACACAATAGGTTGGGAAGAAACATTAGCTTTATATATTTAAATATTTATAAGTTTTTTGCTTTATGAGCAAGGACTGAGGAATAATCCCACCTTTGTTCTTAAAAAGTGTGATCAGCATTTCCTTCCTAAAGAGAGGTGATAAGCAACTGGGCATTCTTTTAACAAAGGCTGCGGAAGCCCATTGAAAGCTTAATGCCTTTAGGAGGGGGTCTCCTTTCCGAGGAAGAGCAGAGCATTGGGTCTTTAATATTGATAAGGAAAAGCACATTAAAGGAATCATCTAATAGCAGGGACTTTAAATAAGGAATTTCAGAAAACTTACAGTAAATGTTTCAGCAAACTCTGGAACAGGTGGTGTGATCTACATGGCAGTCTGAGCCAGTGAAAACACAAGTCATCCAACAAGCACGTTGCTGAAGCATGGTTCAAGAAGACGTAAATAAAACACTTTCACAGGAAAAAAGGGAAAGCCCTTCCAAAATGCGTGGTACAAACATGGGGGTTTCCTGGGCAGAACACCAGCAAACTGACAAGGTGGATGGAGGTTTTCCCACTCGTACAGACTGTGTAAGAAAGCTTCCCAGAAAAAGGACTCTGAGATCCCAGCTTTCCAACCAGACCAGACGCACAACCCATTTGAGAATAGGCTGTCATTTCTCAGGGGCCAGGCCAAAATCAGTAGCTCCAAATAGATTGGATCAGCAAAGATTGTATATGCCATCATTACAGGGATTCAGTGGTAGAGGCAATCAGAATTTGTAAAAAAAATAGGGTTTTTTAAGGAGATAAATCTGCATTCTCAATATAGCAGTCAACTTTCCTTGAGCTTGGCATCACAAACAAGTTGCATGGGTCAACTAAAAGCATGCAGCAAGGCCAGGAGTCTATATTGGCCACTTTTTGTGACAAAATCATTGTAGCACTTTATCAAAACACAGCCACTAAGAAAGGGTCCAAAAAATGGTACAAAATGGACAGTGGGAAGATGTTTGATGGAAGCAGCATCTAAAGTGGAGCTAACATGGAGGCACAGCTCCTTCTCACAGGGCTGGCAGAACTCACCCTTTTCCTTTGCAAAAAAAAAGGGCAAAGCTGGAACAGAGAAAAAGTCCTTCAAAGTATTCTTGAGACTGACAGGTTGGTACATGGCTTTGGAGCTTTCTATGGACAAAAGTGGTCACCTTTGTATTTCTGTAGAAGATAAGAAGCTGAGTAAATGGGTAAAAAAGAAACATTCCTTCATTTCTTTTTCCCCAGAGTGAAAGACTTTTTTTACGTTAAATAGTGAACAATGTTCTCAATAGATCCACCTAGTGGAATCGAGCAAATTCTGCTTCCAGAATAAAGACACAGCTTTTATAACCCCATGCAAGACATACTTCTGTGACCATCTTCCATTCAGCACAACAGGGGTTCAGATATCCCATGGAAGAGCAAGAGCAAAAGGTACGTTAAGTCAGGAGACAACTGTTGCTCCAGGATTTAAACTTTAACATTTAAATTTACATGGGAAGCAGTGGGTCTGCTTCCCCAACTGCAATCTCCAAGAATTATGATTGACCAAGAGGAGAACATGCTGGGGAAAATGTCCAAAAGATTGGCTTCAAAATAAGCTTCAACTTCGAAGTGTGTTAGCACGATCCTCAGTCTTGGAGCAAAGTCACATATGACCTGCTCTAAAGCTGTCAGGGCTCATCCGGAGTTATTTAAAAGAGATTATGAGATCTTACCTCTGAGATAAGTTTTAGTAGCATTTTTGGGGGTTAGCATTTCTTCTTATTCAACTAATCTAGCCAAAATCCCATGTTTCACCACCTTCCTTAAACGTTTCCCATTTCTCTCCATCCTGGTCCCAAAGACCACAGAAAACCATAAGCTTCTAATGATGGTAACACCTCGGTTCACCCCAGAACTTGGGCTGCCGTCCCTAACTGATGAACAGCAGCATTCCAGTTGCTTTGATGGATGCCCTGTTCCACCCCAGTATTCTCTTTCCTCTTCTGGTTGCACAGCAACTTATCCGCTGCCTGCTGCTCCATGCCATGCAGCCCTGCCTGCACCTCCGTCCTGGTGCACAGGCTCTTGCTTGCCTCCAACATTGCCATGTTGTGATAGCCAAAAATCTGCATATTGACACCAAGAAAGCAAACAGCAAAGTTTTCAAGATCTGCTGGAAATGTTTGGGCCTTACCCAATAAAACATGGTTTGGGGATTTAAGCCCCCATTGGAGCAGTTAAGGACAATGCACCAGCTCTGCCTTCGCTGCCTGACCTTGCAGATGGGCCGAGGCAAGGTACATTGCGTGCCAGTGGCAGAGCTCAGCTCACTGGCAGTGCTGGCAGTGCTGTCATGCCAGCCTGGCACGCATGCCAGCACCAGGGCCATCCCCGGCCAGTGGCAGCACCCCAACTGTCACAGCAGGCAAGAAATGCTGATCCGCCCTGCCCAGTGGGGGCAGATCAAGAGACCTGGGGTCAAGGCTGAGCTCACCCACAGCTTCACCTCACAGCGCTGCTGTCTCTCCCCCACTGCACTGAAAAGCAGCGCCCTGTCCTCACCCAGCAGTGGCGCGATGGCAGCACAGCCAGTGTGGCATCCCTGAGGTGCCTCACCTCCTGCTCCCACCTGCCCCCAGGAACATGGACATTGGCTCTCAAGTTCAAGCCATAGCACCCCATGGGCTTTGGTCCATCTTCCCCATCTCTGTGGTCTCCAGCGTGGCCGTGCCCAGGGCACATGGAGCACAGAGGGCCCCCCAGCTGTGTACAGGCAGTGCGGGGCAGGGCACAGCCCCTGGGATTGGAGCCGGAGGCTGCAACAGGTTCAGCATGGCATGGTTCAGATTCCTGGGGAAAAGCAGGAATGGGGAGTCAGTGCTGTTGCTTTGCCTCCAAGTGGTTTTTATCAATTCCAAATAACAGTTTTGTCTCCATGTTTTTTTCTTCCCCCCTAACTTGCTTTAATGAAAAGCATGCCCTTCTCTTTTTTCTCATTTTGCCTACTTGGCCATAAGCTCCACTGCTGCACCTGCCCCTTGAGAGGGGCTCTCTGGATGTCCAAGTATGCTGGCACCACACTAAGAAACCTACTAAAACCAATGCCTGATTTGATGACAAATAATTTCCTGGAGGGAGGCACCGCTCTGCCTGCTCCATCCCACAGCTTTATCATGAGGGAGGCTCCAGCAGCAGTGTGGCCTCTCCTCCAGCCTCAGCTCACGGGTATGGAGAGGGCCGGTGACAGGGGAGCATGGGGACTGCTCCTACCCACTGCAGTGCCATGCCCTGTGCTGTAGGTAACTCCCACAGAACTGCTTTCTGGACGCTGCTAATGAAGTGGAGAGGACTATCTCACGTCCTCACAGTAGACTGGACACTTGAAAGTGATTTAGGCAATGTCCCTGGGGAGCTGCAGAGGCTCTGGGAGCGGGACAAAGGACTGCGCCGGCTGTGATATGTATGTGAAAAATATACATCAATACAGAATGACACCAGTGTAGAGCAGAACATCTGAAAACTGATGAAGTGGAGAGCTCTCTGTGTAATGCAAAGCACCTGAATGATGTGTGTACACACAAAGATTTGTTCAGCCCTGCTCATATCCAGCCGTCTTGGACAGTTGGATTTGATTTGCCATTTTCCTGCCAAAATATTGTTGCTATACCTCAGCACCTGGCCTTTCTTCAAAGAAACTGCATACGACTCTCCTGTCCTCACCTAAACCAGTCTAGAATATGAGTTCAGGAGAGGTTAAAGGGACCGTCTTTAATAAAAAAGATGTTTCTAATAATTATAAGCCTCAAAAATAAAGACTTGTTGTTTCTTTCAAAATTTCCTCTGCTCCCACAATTCTGTTTGTGTATCTATGTATTCTATCCATCCTTGAAATGAAGCCTGCTATAATCAACATAGTAGCTTAGACTGAGCGGGTCGCAGGACACGAAGCCAATTAACTCTGTCTGCACAGCCAGCAGAGGGAGGCAAAGAGTATAATTACTTCTGCTTACATCATTTTAAACAGAATTTTAAGGATTTCTTAACCAAATGCAAGACTGGTTTCCTACACTGTAGCACAGTGTATCTGTATCCCCTGGAGGAGAGAGAAGCATAAAAAGCATGGAAACTTTCAAGTTTTAAATGAAATGATGGAAGAAAAAGTGGTAAGTGAGAAGGACAAGCCCCAAAACTCAGGTATTCTTACACCCAACAAATTAGCAATAGCAAAACCAAAGTAGGGGTCCTGATTTTCTAGTTTAACAGGGATTCTATGAAAGCCTCAGAGTATTCAAACAACATACCCATTTTCCAGGCTCTTTTTCTTATTATTCCATTTCATCTTTATGTTGGATCTAAGCTTCAGCTGATGCTATTTAAGAGTGTCATTTCAAGGTGTAAGTTACAGGCGGGAAGAGCCCTCAAGGATCACAAGGCATGAGCTTGTATGGCCACATTGTTTTACACCTCTTTAGCCAGGACTTGTTCTGAAATCCTACAGATGTGCTAACAGCTGCAAAGGTGGGTGAGGAGCGAGAGTTGCCCGCTCACTGGAGCCACGCCAGGGAAGCATCGCCTATAGCACTAATGAGGGAGGAATGGATCTCCGTTCACTACAACTGGGAGATGCTGCATAGGGTGACCTGCCATACCCATAGAGGAAATTTGGGCTTCTGAGCCTACACTGCCAAAGCAGAGGGGTGAAAAATGCAAGGGGTTTGGGTTGGGTTGTTTCTTTTCCTGTTTCCACAACAATTTAAGCTAGAAGCAAATCCTCAAAAGCAGAATGATAAACCAAGCAAAATCAGTGAAGCTCAAAGACTGCGCAAATTGCACAGAGGTGTGAATAGGACTTGTTATGTCTCTTTAGGCATCAAAATACACCTAACAACAATGTGTTTCCAACCAAGCTCACAGGTACTTTAAAATGTGCTGCACCCTTTTACCGCTTGTGCTTGGACTAGCCAATATGCGAGCAGCAACATGGGTTTGAGGTATGTCTTTGTGCAAACAGGCTCATGTTACTTCTGCTGCCTGGGTTTTGCAAGCATTGCACTACTGCAGTTCATTCCCAGAATATGGCCTGCTGGGCAAAATTTAAGCTACACTAGTGAAAATCTCGAAATGAGCTCTTGGAAGCTAAAACTAATCATCCCTTTAGAAATCCAAGGTGGTGAGCTTATCTGGTTAATAATAAGCTTTTTAAGAAAAAGTTACCAATCTGTATTTAACCTGTAAGATGGGAACTGGTTCAAAAAGAGTCTTTCCAATCCATCAGGTAATGAATGCCTGTTAAAAAACTATAAATAAGCATTCACCCAAGAGCTTCAAATGGCACTTTGAGAGCCTTTCTGGTCACTCAGGTAAATAATGAGTTTTATATAACCTTTCAGCAAAGATTTTTTTGTAAACGAGGAGATGAAATGCAGAAAAGCTTCTGATTAATGTTAAAGTTGGGGTACCAGCCTACGCTCCACTGGGAATTCAGAGTTAAAGCTGGCATTACCATTCACGCACACTGTTTCCTCTAAGGCCTTGATGTTAAAGACTCTGTTGTCTTTACTTCAACTTGCTTATGGTGGTTTCCATTTAGGATTTTATTTATATATGGCCTTTACGTCGATGAATATTTTGTGCATTATCTGTTCACACAGTAGCCACTAAAGTCAATAAGGATTGGAGGGAAGGGCAGAGAGGAGCCCCCCAACTAATGTGCAGTCAACAGTGAAAATGACTACAGTGGTCTCTCATTGCAGTCCCCATCAAATCTGAAAGTACTGTGGTCACTCAAATTTTAAGAAAATTGGGGAGTGGGGGAGGGGACGGGAAATCAACCCCCCCACACCAACAATAACCAACCACGAACTTTCTGATATCTCATTCTGTCATTATTTGCTATTCTTCACTAAAATCACTCTTACCAAATATTTTGAGCTTTCTGGACAACTAAGAAGAAAACATACCTATAAAGAGATTCATCAATTATTTTAAAAATCAAATAACCTGGAAACCAGGATATATGACAGAATTAAATGTAAGCCCTCTCCTGGATAGCAGTACAGTGCTCCCTAAAGAATTGCTCATCAGCTGTCCTCAACACCAAACACCCTAGGACAAGAGGAGAAAAATGAGTTTCACACACTGAAGGTTAACAAACTTCATTTATTACATACCCAGAGAATCAAGATTGCACTGCAAGCTCAAGGATGAAAAAGGGAAACTTCTCCCAACTATAACCACGGCAGTGTTTCATGATGAGACAGACATTTGAAAAGGCTAAAACGCAAACCAAGAGGGGGGAAAAAGTATAGTGTTTGTATTCAATGGAGACCATTCCTGACCCTTGTAATTCTAAAGAAATATATCCTTCCAATTGTTCCATATTGTGTTAAAACATATTTTTTGCATTTATTAATAATTCAAACATGTTGTTGTTTAAAAAAAAATTCACATCATGTGTTCATAGTTTCCATATACATATGTCAAACTTTATTTTGTTTTACCATTATAATCTATGAATGGATTTACCCTTTGTTTCTGTTTTCAAGTCTCTGAGGAATGTTTGATTAGGTAGGAGGGTTTGTTTTATGCATTACTTGTTCATCATTGCACAAGTGCACAGGCTAAACAAAGTTGGCATACTTCATACTGATTGGTGGAAACAGTGTAGTTAAACAGTGTAGTTAATACAAGGGAATGAGTAATTTCTCACCACAGCTAATCAGCCGCACAATAGCTATGTATCAGGCAGCACAGCTATATATCAAAACTGCATTTTAAGGTAGCTCGTAGCATACATGATTATCTAGTAGTATCCGTTACAATTGGTTCAGATTAACTCACTCCTCCCGCACTTGTTTAATAAAACAAGTCTTGTGTGCAGCAGTCTACATACATAACCAGCCTGAATACTGGGAATTACCACGTTAATGGCAAGGCCAGGAACACACTAGCCAGCATATAAGGGAAGTTATGTCCAGGTCGTTGGAGTTTAACACCGTCAGGTGAAAAAGAAAAGCAAGAGCACCGAAAATGGCAGAACAGCTTCTGCTACGATGAAGAACTTAAATCAATTTCATAATTCTATATCTATCACTCCGTGTGTCTATGACTAAGAAGTAACAAGATAAATACACTGTAATATTATTTACCAGATGTCTTCTGCATTAAGGCTTTTCCATCCTTTTGTGATGAGCTGTGCTTTATTACGGCTTGTAAACCTGTCATTCCTGAAGAACACACTTCTAACAGCTCGGCATCCATACAAGTTCAGAATGGTATCCCTCTGTTAGAAAACATCTTCGGGTTCAGTAGGAGTTAACATTAACAATTCAAGAGCCTGTAGGAGAAATTAGAAACATGAGTCCTCCATAATGATGATAAAATCAAACTGGCAAATAAATGTATTCTCAAATGTCATAGTAAGAAAATGGATGAAAATATGCAACTAAAATGGTCTCTTAAATTTCAAGTGCGTGGCCAGGATTCTCAAGAACTTGCTCCTAAATAGAAGAAGCTGAATTAGAAATCTATCAAGTAATCTCACCACTGCATATCTGCGCATGTAAAGCAAACTTCGTGAAGTCCACAATTTCACCCTACTAGACTAATCCAAAGCCCACTGGGATCTATTCCTCTGAATTTGATGAGTTTTGGATCAAGCCTTTTGAAGATAAGGAGTGAGCTGGAAACAAAATGATGCCATAAATCAGAATGAGTGGTACAGAATTAAGTAGTACAAAATATAGCTTTCAGTACTATATTATGCTACGGTTATAAAATAAAACAAAACAACACAACTATTGATGCATAAACAGTAAGGAGAGAGATACATAAATATTTGTGTTATTAAGGAATTAGTGAAATTGCAGCGCTTCACTTTCTTAAAAAAATATAGGCTCTATTTTGATATTCACACTTAAGGAAACACTTTCGCTCTGATAAAACCAAGTGGATAATTAAAAATTATATTAATTGTACCCTTAACACAGATAAGTAAACTTGGCAAGAAAGTTTTAATGAGTTAAAGTGAAAAGGCAGTGTCTAAATTAACTCAGTAAATTGGCAAAGGAAAATTTATTGTATATACTGACCCCTTTAACTTGTTTTAATGTCTGAATTTGAACTACATAGATTAGTTTTCATTACATGATACATTAAATTATAAGGATAAAAGAATTCCTCTCAGAATCTGCTTTCTAGGACAGGTAACAGTGCTTACAAATTAATTGTCCTGTAATATGTTATAATAGAAGCTTGAAATCCACGGATTCAGTAAAGATTCCTGAGAGAAATGCCAGCCAGTGGAGTATCTTTGCCAAGTCAATATAAAAAACAAAACCTGCATCGCACTGAACTTTGTCACAAACACAGGCAGCTCCAGGGCATACTGGTGGCTGTGGGAACTCCCAGTATGCTAGAAGACACCAGCTCCTGCGAAGCACATCTGCCTCATGCAACCTCCCAAAGGTGTGAGGAGGGTGACGGGCATCCAGAGACACAAGTAGGTCTCAAGTACACATACAGGTGAAAGCCTGGCTGGAGAAAGTGAAACGGGACATCTGCCTTGTCTGAGAGGACGCCACATGCTTGTGGAAAGCACACAGTGTATTCCAGAACCACTTTGGGATAAAACGCTGCTGAATCTTAACTGAAATAGCTGTGACGTAAAAGCCAACATAGATGTATGCCCCACAGGGAGCTGTCTGACTGTATCGGGTTTTAATGTATCTTTTCGTTAAATCAAAGATCCAAAGGCTAAATCTGGCACTGAGGGACATTGAGGGAACTCATGAGGTTCCTCAGAGGACTTGGTGTCCATAAACTAACAAATGAATAAAAGCAATCTCAATATTTAGTTTTCTCATTTGTGACAAATAAAATACTGATTTTTAACTGTTTTGCAAAACCATACTTGTGAATATTTAACAAAGCAGACACCGCCTACCCTGCCATAAGCAGCAAGAGATAGCAAGATTATGTATATAATTAAGGAACAGGCACCACAGAAGACCATCATAGATCATGATTTAGAAGTTCAGATCTTTCAGCTCCTACTAAATACTGTCAGGCACTAAGAAGTTCTGAACCAGAACCAACCGAAAACAATGGGAAGATTTCCATTGGCTTTAATAGGCAGTGAATCAAATCCATAAAAATGAACCAAACCAGGAAATGTGCTGTTGCTCCGAGTGACTTCTAAATAAATATGTAAATGATGTTTCTCACTGCGACTCTCCTAATTCTGGAAGGCACACAGCGAAACAAGGCAAGGTGAAGACGGTATACATGGGTACACAGTTGGTGACTCACACACATGCACCGACAGCGCAGAGCAGAAGGTCCGCAACAAGTGAACCCCGGGGCGTTCAGTTCAGATGCAGGCATGGAAATGCAATTCAGCTCAGTCTGTCAGCAAACACTCACCTAAGCCTCCTGGAGAGCATTTAACTGCAGCTCCCACTTCCTCATCATACCTTCAAGGGTACCAGTGGGGTTGGCAGCCCCCTCGCCTGGGGACATGTCATCCTGCCACCTTGGTACCCTGTGGAAGATGACCATCCCATGCCCATCAGCAGGGCCCCTGCAGTGCCCACAGTGGAGGCCCCCTTCCTATCTGGAAGGAGAAAAAGGCTTTTTGCGAGTCCCTCCTACAGAGCTGGCCTGAGAAACCCAGGGACATTTCAGGTTTTATTCATGTACATTTTGAGGTCTCCAGGGTGCTGCCGCCAGAAGACACAGGGATCACAGGGATCACGTGGGAAAGGAGGAAGAAGTGTTACCTCAGCCACATCCAAACTGTAAATGGGAACGGGCAGACTGAGGAGCTTTCTGCTGTTCATTCAATATACCGTGAAGTATCAAAAATCTCTTTTACATGCTTTTTTCCACCTCCCTTTTGAAAAGGACCAGAATTACAACCAAGAAGCTAATAACTTGCTATGAACAGTGGTATTTGTTGAGGCATGCAGTTTCCAAATGGGAATTTGGGCTTGTTTTTATTCTTCACTTAACACTTCCCCTGCCCAGCGCAGACGTTTGCACTGGTAGTGTTCTGACTATGACAACACAGAGAAAGCACATGGCCTAATAACTCCAACTTTAACAGCCCTGTGGCTTCTAACAATGCAATTGCAGAGGAATTTGCCCTAAATAAAGCCTAAATACAGAAGCACCCATCACAGTTAGCAGCAGTTGATTTCTCCGCAGGCTGCTATGTGCCTTAACCACAGCCGGAGGGGATCCGGTCTAGCGAGGGGAGAGGGAGACACCTGCGTGGGATAGTCACAAAGCTTTCTGGCAGGACCCTCAACAGGCAGTGTCGTCGTGGCAATGCACTGTGAGCATTTGGTTCCCTAGGAAGCAGGACTGGAATTACTGCCTCCCAAAAAGTTCACACAACGCAGCCCAAACAGCGGGGGAGAAACGCTGAAAAACCCACAAGAATTATATCTATTAGAAATATTCTCACTCATCCCATTATGACCCACATAGGAAAACTTTGGAAAAAGCACATCTCACACCCAAAGTGGTGTAACCGGTTCAGAGTGGTGCTTCCTAAGGCATCAGTCAGGCACATCCCCAGGCTGCCAACAGCTGCCCCCACAGCCAGCCCTTGCAGTGTCTCGCCTGCCCAAGCCGGTCCCTTTTCTCTGTGCCTGTGCAGCATCCCCAGCCTCCCTCCTTCTCCAAAGGAGGACAGCCACCGTGGCAGCATGGAATCCGTTCGTCCCAATTATCGCCACCAACGCAAGTTGCACTGACAATGTGCTGGTTAATAGGTCAATACCAAACTATTAATAAATACAGTGGAATTACATACTGAGCAGGTGTGTGTGCATTTCATAATATAAAAGAATAATTTTCAAAACATAAAAGCACTAAAGCACGTTTTCACTTTGTGCTTTATGACACCTGCAAAGTCTGGCCCAACAAATTAAGATTGACATTTAAAAATTACTAAGAAGCCTGTTTCTCTTCTCAGTACAGGCCTAGAGCATCCATCATTGCCGGTGAGCGCTGAGTGCACACACTGAAGGGAGTAGAGATCCTCAAAGGTTTCAACATAACCCTTGGCTACGGATAAGCCGGGGAAACTTGAGGACCCATATCCCATTAAAGTCATGACCACCATTTTTAAAGCCACAAATCAAGTGCATTTGCTATATGTACCCAAGCAAAGTTATGATAATAAGCCATAAGGAGAAAAGAAAAAGCCTAAGAAGCAAAAGATGCCTCTTCCAAACATAGAGTATCATCACAAATGTGTTAACTCCATGTAAGAGGCAACCTAAGGGTATCAAGTTTAAAAAGCACGGAATCAATAAAAAGTCATTAAAAATCAATGTATGAACTGGTTTGCATGCCCTCAGCCATCACTCCTAGGCACTAATGCTCTAATAATTCTCAATTGATATGCACAGAATATGCCAATTTAAATTTATTGGAGTACTTCAAATTTTTAAGTGCTTAACTTTGGAAAAGATTGGCTTTATGGGGCCAAAGCAGTGAAGAATGATCAGAAATGTTTAGAATGCCTTACATTTTCAGTAATTTGAAAGAGATTAAAGGAGTAGACTTATGAAATTAAGAATGATCTAAAAATCATTGGTTCACTTCAAATTGCTAGAAATGCTGGAATCGCAAATGAAATTGATAGTTAGGACTCATGCAGTGAAAGGGGCCTATCGGGATGTCAATGCCCAGATGAAATCTCCAATAGCATTAGACAGCTACACAGGTATGTTGAAGAGAAAGGGATCTCTGCTTGCACATGTGCAGAAACGACACAAACCCTTACTACAAAGAATCCCCCAAGTCTTTCCAAATTAAACTCATTTCAAAATGTAATAGGATTTGGAACTGGCTTTCTGGTTAAGAAATTCTGGTTGATACTAATTTTTACTTACGGTAGACAGCAAGCTATTTTGCAAAAAGCTCATGTGAAAGCACCTGGAAACGCAAAGAAATCCACTGCAGAGGGCTGGCCATGGTCCCCAGGTGCAGAACAGATGGGAGCCATGAGGAGGTCTGCGCCCTTGGACATTACCAGGCTGAGGGGAGACCTTATCACTGCCTACAATTACCTGAAAGGCGGTTGTAGAGAGGTGGGCAATGGTCTCTTCAGCCAAGTGACAGGTGACAGGACAAGGGGAAATGGTCTCAAGCTGCACCAGGGCAGGGTCAGCATAGATGTTAGGAAAAAATTCTTCACTGAAATAGTTGTCAGGATGTGGAACAGGCTGCCCAGAGAGGTGTTTGAGTCACCATCCCTGGATGTGTTTAAAAGATGGGTAGATGATGTACTTAGAGATATGGTTTAGCATAGGACAGGAACAGTTGGACTCAATGATCTTAAAGGTCTTTTCCAACCTTGTGATCCTGTGATTCTTTGAGCTCCTGCACACTCAGGATTTTCACCTGTGGTTTTAGAAATCTATGACTTTTGTAGCTGCTAAAATACTTGTCCTATGCTGAAGCCTAGCCGTGAAAGGTTTCAGAGCACAGTGCCTCCTGTGTTTCTTAAGCGCAAACAAGCAGCTGCGTTTACTTTTTCTTCATATTCACTTCAGGAAAATATACCTAGAGGGAAAAATTTAAGAAGTGGTATTAACAGCTCAGTACAGCCAAGATAAAACCCGGAGAAAACAAGGCATTAAAAAGGGTTAAGGTAAAATAATAAACTGTTATTAAGCCTATTAACAGTTTTAAAACATCATTGTTTATGGTGTGATAGAGCTTGGCTTTTTATGGGTGTTTCATTTGTACATTTTACTTATTCTGCTACTATTTAACAATGTCATGAATCTCTGCTTTAAACCCCCTCAGTAATGTGTTGATTTAATCTGAATCCGCTAACTCTACTTTTAAAATAGCATTGCAACAAAACAGAGGTTAACATTTCATAACCTGAAGCTGCACGTGTAAAGGCTAAAATTTTATGAGGGCCCTCAAAAAATAATACCCATTTTATTAAGTACAAAATACACAGAGTTAATCTTGTGTCTTCATTCGGTATTTGCTTGGATCATCTCCATTTTCTTACCTCTCTGCCTAAATGGCTGGTAGCTGCCCTGCCTCCAGTTCTGCTTCTCCCCCAGGGAGGCTGTGTCATGTGAGATGTGGGCAGGGGACCATCCCTTGCCATGCCCCGGTAACATGGCCCCCACAGTCCACTCTTGAATTCAGGGCCACACACTGCACTCAAGTCACCAAGACATGACGGAACAGCCTTCTATTAATGTTACAAAAATGCTGGCAGGAGTAAACAATCCACATTTTAGAGATTTGGGTTTATCGCCTAACTTCCTTCAACGACAATATTACTTACTTCTACTTCCCAGGGATTCTTTCTTTGCATATTATCTTGCACTTGCTAGATCTTAGCTGAGGAAAGGAGAGGGAAAAAACCCCACCGAAAAAAAAACCCCAACTTTTATCCAGTGAGACACTCTATCAAGAAAATTCTACAAGAAATTGGTTGTTACCTGCGGATAACAACTGGTTTGTTAGTTAATGGCTAGAGGCAAAGCCAAGGCCAGTTAATGCTCCAGCTGTCCAGTCATTAACTGCAGTAAAGACTGATTTTGAGGAGGTTATTGCCGTGATAAAATATCCTCAAAAGATTATAACAGCAATAGTGTACAGAAAAAAAAAGTATTAGTGGCTATAGTGTGACTGAATGGCTGCATTTGAAAAATTGGTCATTCCCTGGCGGTTCATAACCGATTTTCCACCAGTCAAAAAGCAAGTTGTGCTCTGTTAGGTTTATTGTACAAGGCAATAAAAATATTGGCCAGGTTAAATTGTCAGCGTGTTATGACATTAACCATTCTTTTACTGTGCTTAATTTAAGTGTTACTATGATTCATTATGGAAAGAAACTGTCCTTTGCAAGTAAACAGGCATTTCAGCGCTGAGAACAGATAGCGATAATAAATCTCAATGCAAAATTAAATTTCACTTGATGGCTCCCCCTCCCCCCAATAATTATCACCTTTTCCCTTTTATTTTTTTTTCCTTTCTAGAAATACTTCAGAATTCTTGGCTATTCAGTTTGCAAGATTGTCTTCCAAAGTTTGCATTATTGATGTGATGCCTGGCAGCAGTACTCTAGTTAAGAGTGTGACAGCATTTCCATTAAAAAACCCTTTTGATGGTTAACTTGGCCATCAAAAGTCGCCTTGTGTTTCATTTGGCATGCGGATTCACAGACCTTAGTGCAGATCTGAACCATGCGAGCTGTTCCTTTCTTACTTGGTTGGTTAAGAAATGTGCACACAAAAAATGTGCACGTGCAATTTCTGTGCACAGGATTCTGTAAATCTAAACCTGTTTGTATTAAATTACAGGAAAATATGCAAAGTCCTGCAGATTTTCTACGTTAATTTGCATGCTTTTATCATAAAGACTATGTGCTATCATAATAATCTTAATATACATTGACAGGCTACACCATAACCACTCCAAAAAGCCATTAGGGTTTATTTTATAAATGCATAATAGGAATTCTAGGCAGACTCAGCGTTGCACAACCCAATTTTTTTTTTATTGTTATTCCCTGACACCTGTAAGAGAAGCAGAGTCATTGAACTTTACATGCCTAAAGCATCACACTCAGGTTTGCAACAGAATCTGGAGCAATTTGGCTGAAATTTTCACTGAAACGTAACAGTTACCTAATTCCAAGGCATTGCTCTGAAGGTTCACTTTGAAACAATCCAGTGAACAAATTTGAATGTGGTCTGCTGACATCACCACCATCCTGGCTCCGCTGAAAACAACAATATCTAAGCGCTCCAAGGTTTTATCAGAGTTTCAATTTCCCTCTCGCTCTGAGAACACCTGCCTGTTACGCCAGCGAGCCCTGTCCATTATGGTGAAGGATTTTACAGGCATAAATGATGGTATGATTCACCCTGATGTCTGAAGGCTTCGCAGGAGTCTCCAAGCAGTCACTTTCCACACTGCCCCTTTACACTGCAGTATTAAATCCCAGGTCTTCCACAGCTAAGGCTGCCTTCAATTTCCTAGTCGATCTTAAGGGACCATTAAGGTTAAATGTTTTCTGGGTTTGGGTTTTCTTTTTAACACTAGGATCTTCAGGAGTGAGCGAATTGTTAACTCTTTTGCTGCACTGAACAATTATGTCACACAATTATGTCCAAACTTTAAAAGTTAGCATCAGAACAGCCTCCCTAAGAACCTGCTGCACCAGTGCTATACAGACACGTGCCAGTGCTGCCAGCAGCGCAAGCAGAAGGCAGCAGTGAGCACACCAAAATGATCAAGAAGGCATGTGCAGGTACAGACTCCGGTTTCTGAAGGCCAGGATTTGGAAACTCACTTCACAATACTGAAATACTCATCAGATGTGATGATTCAGTGGTACAACTGTGATAACCAAAGGCTTCTGCATGTGCATTCACAAAAACCCTACTAATATATAATATATGCAAGTATATTCGTGGGGGTATATATATGTATTTTTATAGATATATGCAATAAATGCATTATGTACGTATAAGGCACATACACATGTACACGTGGGTTCATGAGCAGACAGAGGTCCTGGAGCACTCCGCAGATGCAGATACCCAGGAGCCTTTCAAGCAAGCGCTGGCCATGCCACTTTAATCACAGGAGCGGATCTGCGCAGAGGGGCTAAGCGACTTGCCCAGTGCCATACAGCACATCAAGGGAGAAGCCAGGGAGAGCTCATCTGAGCTGCAGTTCAGTCTCCTGGCCTGGTCACAAACTAAACCCGTATCATGTCGGTCCATGCTGCCAACCCCATCCACTCCTTAAAGTGCAGCCAGTAACGACTCAGCTCTGGAATAAGCCATGCTACCATGCATAATCAGCCACACAGCCTATAAATGAAATGTACTTCTTATAATTAGGTCCACACAAACGCTGAGACTTCAACATACAGTTTAGAAGGGTTTCCAGTGCATCTGATGCCACAGGCATCACAGATCTGCTTCTGGACCGAGCAGCTGCTGCTCCAAGGCTTGGGCCAACTGTTGCTGCCAAAGGATACTCAGATGATGTGCGAAAGTGGAACATGGAGAGAAAGAGTTATTCGTCATCTTTGATGTTGGAACTTCAAGGGAAGTGCAGGCTTCTCTCCCAGCCACCCGCATGCTCAGACATCATCCCTACCTTGATGTTTGGCCCGCTGTTACTATGGCTTGGTTTGATTTTAGGCAGCGGTTGGCTCTAAAGGGGTTATAAACATGGCACAGTAAATCACTACCCAAAATGAGGAGTGCACGAGTACCTTCAGCGTCTGTTCTCTATCGGATTCCAACCCTTTCCAGATGAGATTACAAACAGATTATTTGATTTCTTTTTTTTTTACTCTTAAATACAACCTTTTAAGATAAAGTGATTCCAGAGGGCTTCCAGATGATTTCCCATTATTTCAGTGCTGACGGCATGCAGGCACTGCTGGTGTGAAGGGCAGAAGCCTTCAGCACAAGGACCATCATGTTCAATATTGCAAGGAACATAGATTTTACTCAAGGACACCGAGATCAGCTTTTATGTTACCAAAATGTGCATGAGGAATTCTTATATAGAACATCAAAATTAGCTTCAGTTTAATATTGAATTTTCAACATTTTAAGTCATTTTGAAATGGAGGATTGGGGTGGCAGCAGGCACCCTCTCAAACTCATTGCAGTCCACCCTGATGTGTTTTGCTACTACGTCCAAAACAGATGAATGTTTGGCCCTCATAATGCCACTTGAGATTCTCCAGGTTCATCTGCAGAACTATAGAAGACCCAGGCATTTCTTCTGCAGACACATCTCTCTCTGCTTTGGACATGCTGCAGGACATTATCCCCAGTGGCAGCAGTTAGTGATTTCTTGCAACAGTTGTTTTGCTGCTGGGCTCGGAGTCCCTGCGTCCCCCGTGAACGAGACACAGCGCTCGCCATTTCTGGGTAAGGACACGCGCTGGCACCTTCTCAATTCAAACAATTTCTCTACGCTGCCCACCAGTAAAGACTGGCTCTCTTTCAAAAATACCTTGTGAAATCTGTATCAGACGTAAAGTCTTCCAGCTCTTTTCTACTGTCAAGAGAAAGGAAGAGTCAGGCTCATAGTCAAAATCACCTTCAGCCAAACCCCCACTGTCAGACAAGTGCATCATCGTGGATTTTGGATTGATGAACTACTGTATTTTAGTTTTTCTGCCAAAGCAACATGGGTTTCATCAGCAGGAAAGAGAATAGTGTGAGACAGAGAAGAGAGGCAGCACAACACACTACACCTATGCAAGGGCTGCCAACAGGAAAAAGGGCACACTCTCGAAGGGCAAAGACACAGATGTCTTCGAAGGACAGGCAAAGGCGTGAGAGAGAAAAGAACGGTGGTGGTACTCAGAAAGACATGTTAACTGGTAGTGCTTTTGGAGGTTTTATGTGGACAGAAAATGCTGGCAAGGACTGAGCAAAACATGGCAAGTTTTATCCCACACACACCAAGCTGGCAGAAGCAGCTTCACCGATTTTCTAGCAAGTGGCCCATGGCACGGAGACGGTTGAAGGGACGTGATACTTAAACAGGTCTGAAGAGAGCAAGCTTTGGGGGGAAACTTCACACAGTTCTTCCCACATCCGCACATCATTTTCATTTTCAACAAGTACCTATATGTTTGATGTGTAAGATTTGTGACAGTGACCTCATCAGGTAACAGCCTCCACCCTGTGGATCCCTGACTCTCCCGGGCTTCCCTTCCATCCTGCTGGAATGATTGACAGCTCAGGTTGGATCCTTCACCCTCCCCTTGTATGGCACTGGCACAGAGAGCACCAGGATTGCATCCACCAGCCATGTTTGCACCATCCCCATGTTTGCACTTCCCGGCGTGTGTGTTTGTTCCCACCTGTCAGAAAGGCAAGAGAGAAACATGCTGCAGCCCGAGTGCACCCCTGTATTTTCTAGGGTGGCTTAATTGTACATAGCAGTATATCTTCATAATTCAGATCTACCAGATGCTGGGTATCACGTATCAGCATTTGATGCTCCTTAGAACAAGGTTTAGAGGAATTTATAGCACATGTTGTTCTCTTACACACAGACACAAGTGCATGTGCATGCACACATGCAAATATACACTTTCAGGGGAAGAGAGAATTAAAACTGAAAACTTATTTTAACTTAAAACTTACTTGACTTAAGACTTAAAGAGTTTAAGCCAGATTTATTTTGGGTGATGAGTATTTCTTACATCTAAGGGATAAATATTTTCTCCTATTTTAACAACATCTCTTCCCTTTGATTTTCTCACACATGTTGTATTTAACTAATAGAGTACAAATACCAAAACAATGGAATATCCAGGATTAACTCAGCAAATGCCATTAGGTTTTGTGCAGGCATAGTATAGAAATGGCATTAAAACTTCAGATTCTTAAGGATCATTTCCAGTGATTCATTTTCAAAACTAAGGGATTTTTAATACTTGAGAAATTCAATATATTTCATAGAGTCATTACATTTTGTACAGTTCTGAAATAATGCCAATTTTGCAACTTAATTTGTTAAAATGATAATAAATGAGAAGGCTGTCACTTGACAGAGAAAAACTAGCTCTTTTTTCTGTTATCTGTTTTGCTGTAAGGTTAATTCTTTATATTTTATATTTAAATTAATTCGGATTTCTTTCATAATAGGGGGCTTACTATATTATGGAATCAGTAAAGAAATGGGCAGGAAAAAAAGCCGAAAGAGAATGAGGGGGAGGGGACAGGGTAGGAAGAGATCAATTAAATAATTTTTTTGTCAAAAATCAGATATGCACATATTTTAGTTTAGAGAGCATATGCTGCTCTTGATGTGGATCCAAAACCAAGGCAGTGCATTGTACAAAATGAAACCAGCTCTGTAATTATTAGCAGAGACATATTCGTGAGGGCCATTTCCTGTAGAAAACGCCACTTCTGTTTTCTTTCCTGCATCCTACTCAAACCTCCTTAGCCAAGAAAAGAAGAGACACCAAGGTACAGCACACACTTAAGTAGCAAGCCATGACCAACGTCAGCTTCTTCACTACTTACCACATGCCTTGGGAAGTCCTGAAGGGTCAGTGGCTGGACAGACCAGCTGGAGGTCTTCTCCTGTCATATTGGCCACATTGACAAGTTTCAAGGAAAGCATGAAAGAAAGCCAGATTGGCTAGTGGACACAATCTGTAATCACTTCTCACAGGGATCGAAGCGAAGAACTCCGAATGAAGCATGGACGTATGAGGGACAGCAAAAGCCTTGAGCAAAGTGCAAAGACATCATCTCCCACACCAGACAACAAAATGATTCAGGCTCCGTTAGCAGATTGCACATAGACATTATAACCTGCAGGAATGAAAAAGTACAGGATGACAGAGAGGAATAAAGTTTGCAGTATTTCTCTACAAAGCCATAGAAAAGATATGGGGAATGATGACAGAAGAAAGCTGGTGGTTGGTTCCATCTTAATTTGAGAAGTGTTGCCCTTCTCACTTTTAGGGATATCTTTTGCCCCAGATCAGAAGAAAGAAAAGATATGCCTAGCTTAGCAGAGAATAAAAGGAAACCTATTTGGGTAACTATTTGTAGGGAAGGGAGGGAAAAGACAACAAGAAATTCACTTGACTAGAACAGGATTAAAGTTGTTTGGAAAACCAGTGTTAGGCAGAAGTTCTTAGTGATTAAAAAGCCAAATTATGTATTTGGGATTGTAAATCCATGTGTGGATCTGCATCTAGGAGACTAGTTTCAATACCTTAAGATTCATCATACAACTGGATTTTTAATTTTACAAACCTGTCTGAACAGAAACACACAAGGTTGCCCACAGACAGCATGTAGAAGTAGCATTTTCAGGAATATTCGCAAAGTGAATAGAAACGTTGCAGAAAGCTATTGTTGTGTAGTTTGTTACCATTTGCTTCTCTCACTGTCCTATTTCTCTTCACATTGGGAACTAAAAGAAGATTTCTCATAAAAAGACAGATGATTCTTGTTGGTTGTTCCTTCACAGGGGCACATAAGCTCCCAAGTCTGCAAAGAGTTACCAGAAACACTAAGGAATTACAGTATCAGACACCTGCAGTAACTTATTTGATGCTATCCCTCCCCAACCCCTCGCCACAATTATGTCTGTGATGCCCACACAAAAAAGATGCCACAGGAGATGCTTGCACACCATTGACGTCGTCCTCATCTGCTCAGTGGTCTGCAAAATGCAGGTGATAATTTGCCAAGGAGAAGAATGGGGGATAATTCTTCTATACAGCTTTCAGGTTCATGGTATAAAACACCTCCCAGTAGGGTAAGTGGAGAGATGTACTCACCTTTTCAGGTACATTCACTTCATGCATCTTGGCTCTAGTGAGACAAAAAGATCCAGATGTGTAGAAGAACCATAAGCATTGCTTATACGTGATGGTTTAATCCGCAAGGCTCTACAGAGCCCAGAAGGTTCCCTGCTAAGTCTCAGATTATATATATGTCAGCACAGGAGAGCTCTTTCACCAATGGAAACTCTGTAAAGGAATCAAAATGAGAAAACACCCCTTTAACTGCATTCAAATTCCCCCAGAAATTTGGAAGAATCTGTTAAAATGATTCAAAAACTTGTCCTCAGACCCATTTTCACAGTTTCTGAGCCATGGCTGTGTATTATTTACATTATGGAAAAACCCCAGCGCCCCAGTAGGCTCAGAGGGACACAGCATTAGTCATGGTGCAAATACATACAAAGACATGACCCCTAACCCAGGGAACTTTTTATCAGTCCCTAATTAACCTCTTCCTGATCCTTGAAGGCAGAATAATCAATGGGTCTCTATTCTGACTTTAAATTCATTCAGCTGGGGGAGGAGGAGATCCATGGAAAAATTATTTTTTAAAATATGACTTCTGAAGTATCTTCTATATGGGACAGTGCTCTAACAAACAATCCTAGGTCTGCCAAATCACTCCTGCTCTAAATAACCAACTCTCCTTGTGCATCTGCTGTCTGAAAGGGTTTTCATTTGTTTTTACTATCATGAATAGTCCAGAATCCAGTATCACATGAATGGGAAGCTTCTAGAAACCTTAAATGTGCTTCATTGCACCCTGATGAATGGCTGACTGTTGTATTGTTATTAAATATACTAGCAAAATCTAACTTTATTGTGATTAACCTCTATGCACAGGGATGAACAGGAATATTCTCCACCTTGAAGAAAATGCCTATTGACATACTGGCTAAAAAAGCTGGGATTTTCAAAAGGCCCATTGACTCTCAGTGTAAATTCAACTCTTAATGAACCTTAGGCACGGCTGAACATAAAAATTCCTAACTCATCTCTGTACAAATAGTGTATCTAAATCCAAATTGAATTGGTAGAACCCCCCTATGGCAGTTTAACCCATAACGCCTTCCTCTACTCTCTGTTATAATCTAAGGATTGCTTTTGTTTGAGGAAAGGAGGCAAGAAAACACTCCTTATGAGCACTCTCAGCAGTTCGGCAGGAGGACAGAGCCAGCTGCACGCGTTGCTGGATGAGTACTTTGGAAGCTTAGCACAGGAGAAATAGGATGACATTAAGGGCAGTGACTGGGTAAGTATAAGAGCAGGTATGAAAAGAGAGAGGTGGTGTAATTAAGGGATGAAGCGAAGTAGTGGTGCCCAATGGATTTTAGATAATAGATGTCATTAAGGGTGATTCAGAAGATTGAATTGTACAACACAAATCAGTGTGGAAGCTGTGGAACAAACCAAGTAGAGAGAAGCATCACTTCTCTACTTATGGTAGAGAAGTGTTGGTGTGCTTTGTGCACTGCCATCACTAAAAGGGACTGAGCTAACAAGAGAGATGATTAGTTTTCATGGGGCAGAGGTTAAGGATGTTAGCGAGAGGGTTGATATGTTATAGTCAAGAGAACTGGGAATGAATCCTGTATTTGTGCATGTGGAAATTAAATGATAACAGAAAGGCAGCAAGAGATGTTTCAAAAGAGGTTGGGACTGGAAAGAAAAAAACCCTACAGTTTTGGTACTGTGCTAGTTCTTCATAAAAATTCCTAAGTAAATCTTGGCAAACTTGCCTATGCAAATGGCTTTTTGGCTAGTATCATTTGCAAGTGTTAGATTGAGACAGCGAAAGCTAAGTGGCTACGGCTTTGACTTACAGCAGAATATTGCAGGGAAAGCTGGGGGACACAGGGACAGACAGCACATTACATGATTTCGAGGCCAATCTCATTTTATAGAGCACCTTTGTACTCCAGGCTAAATAAAATGGGTTACAAGCAGTGTGTCAGGCATCAGCAGGGAAGTCGGTGGCAGCCCACGACAGCTATCATGTGCTCAGCAATGTGTGTTATATCATGG
>BSDF01000013.1:9185017-9265017 GCA_027925045.1 Hypotaenidia okinawae | reverse complement strand
CACACAGCCTATTCTGCATCATTTCTGCTGTACGGCACAATCAGAAAAAAAAAAATCACACTTTAACAAGGAGAGTTCTCTCTCCACAGGAAAGCGTTTTCCATATTTTGCAGGGCCACCCCAGCACACAGCTCCTCTGTGGCAGATGTGGCACAGGTACTCACAGCAAGTCACAGCAGCGTCCCTGGCAGGCTGCATGCACTAAGCCCCAGCCCGCAGCCTCACCCACGCAGGCAAGCCTCCTCTTCTGAAGCCTGGAGCAGGTGGAAGGACTCTGGAAGGACCTTGCTCTTGGCCTTTTCCTGCCCAATTTCACAAGGTTAATGAGACTCACAGAGGAATCGCCGCTGGAGACGGGGCAACATGAGCCTTGCAGAGCATCACATCTGGAGTCCAGAGGCACTTGCCTCCTCCATTTGCATTTGCTTCCTGCTCCCTCACATGGATCAGGATCAGGGATTCTCTCTCCTTCGCAAAGAGCTCGAACAAGGACTGGCTGTGGCTGAAATGAAGAGGAATAAAGGGGAAGGAAATTTTAAAATGAAGTCTAGTTATTTTTAAATCTCATACCCGAAATTTATAGCATCATTCTCCCCTCTGAATAAACAACTATTCTGTCCCCTCCAATTACATCGCACAAAGCTGACTGCTACATGCAATGTCAAATTTACACTGGTGCCTTTTATCAGGATTTCCTTTCATATTGCTCTCTAAGCAGTGACTTTGTAAGGAGATTAACTGCATATTATGCCACACATTAAACAAACCACACGTATACAACACAGCTTTTAAGAGATTTCTGTTTGCCCCAAGAAGGTCCTTCCTATCTTTGAAGGTCTTGGGTTTTAGCACCCTATCCCTCAAGAACTGGTCCACTACCACCATCGGCAGAGAGAAGGGGTTCCAGATAGATCCAGTATCCATTTACACTGCCAATAAATCAGGTGGAGATAGTTTTATTATTCCCATTTCATGGGGAAATTGCTGATCAGCTCTGCTTGTTATCCAAGATAAAGGCAAGAGGAAAATATAGTGCAGACTGACAGTCAAGACATGGAACACACTGCCCCCAATAAAGGCATCTTCTAAAGAGAAGTTCCTTTAGTAAGTTTATTTCATTTTTTATTAATATGCATTCTAACTTTAAAACATTTTCTCACTGATTTCTATGGCTTACAAAACCAAAAAAACCCACCAAACTGCAACTTTCCCAAACACCATGCAGCCCACAGCAACTTCACTGGCAACTTCTCATCCAGTCACCGATATAAATAAAATGGGTCAAACATAGGTTTCAAGGGACTATCTGCAGATAGTTCCTGTAAGTACCACCTTTCATGAGACCACTTACAAGAGCATTTCATTACTGCAATGGATCCACAGGGCTGCAGTCCTGATGCTCAGGTAGTCAGGATGCGGGTGATACCACAGACCTACCTGGCACTGGACAGCAACACCCAGCAAGAGACAACCTGGGTGGATGCAGAGATGATTAATCCATTTCAAGTCTTCTCTTCACATACACATAAGCACTGTCCCATCCCCAGCCGGGCAAGTTAGGGATGCTGGAGGGACCATCTCCCATTGCCAATCCCTTCCTGAGAGACTGTGAAGTCTTTTCTTTCACCTTCATTTGTTATATATCCTATCTCTTTCAGTACCTGTACTGCTTCTCCTGATTGCTCCCTAGCACATTCTTTTCCTTGATTTTCTGTCAACACCCCTAGCATCCCTGAAAGTTTCCATTTTTTTAATTATCTACCTATCAAAGTTACTAAAACAAGGCTCTAGAGCATGATTGACCTTGTCATATAGGTCTGAAAAAAGAGATTTTGTGGGGTTATTTTTAGTATTGCTACTGATTCAGTTAATGGGAAACAGATCAGATCCACTTCTCTTTTTGTAGGGACTGAAATAATTTAAATGCATGATGTCATTGTCCATCCTTTTTCTATGCAAATAAGAAACCTGCAGTCAAGCAGCTCCATGTTCAGCTGTTTTTCCAGCTGGAAAGATGGAAAAAAATCAAAATATCCATTCACTTTCTGAAGAGGAAGCAACCAGTCTTTACACAACATAAATTAGTTTATCCAGAGCCAATATTTTATACTTAAGGTGGAAGTTGATCCAGGATCTTGGCTCCATACAGATGGAAGGCAGGCTGCTCATGCATTGCTGAGCCAATCCTACTTAACTACAACTAAGATTGTGCACATGGAAACTATATGAACAAAATCAAGAGAAATAAAACCTGAAAAGCCTGTATGCAGTCATCAGCCAAACCTTTCTTCAAATGGACACTATCCAGGTACCAAGATGATAGAAAAGTATCATACACACATCCTAAAAAGTGGTGTCTGAACACTGCGCAACCTCACTCCAATATCAAGGTTTCTTCCTCCAGTATCCTCCTCTCTCATGATGCCAGCTTCTGCTGTCACATTTTTCTTTGCCAGACACCATACTGTTTGGGAAACTAATTCATTTTTCCCCCATAAACTTTTTCTTGTCCTGAACACACAAATCTCCTGTTCTGGTGACTGTGTCAGCAGAAAGCAGTTCATAACTGCACACCAGCCTTCTCCAGTTCTAAGCTGTACTGAGCACTGATCACTTTGGCTTAGAGAAACTAATGGGCAATTATTTGGGTGGTCATTCAGAAAACATGCTTTATTTTCTGTATGGAAGCTACCACCATGCAAGTACCACAGCCCTCTCTTCTAGGGCTATTTACAAAAAAATATCTTTGGTGATGTAAAGAGGTGTGACTTTGAAGATCACATTGGTATCTAACAGTAGAAGTTGGGCACCTAATTGTCACAATCTCTCAATACTACTGAAGTTACGGGGCCCAGGGGAAAAAAATAAGTAGTGCCATGACCAAATTCAAGGGCAACAGCAAGAAGGGAGACCAGAGGTCTTTGTTCCAGACCATCCAAGAGGAAGCTACTGGGCTCCGAGATGGGACTTTGCTGTGCCTCGCTCTCAATTAAGAACTTCATTTAATGAAATCATTTCGTTGTGCAAACCCACTGCCTTAGTGCCACTAACAGAGAAACAACTTCAGCCACGATGCCTGCTAGACCAGATGCAAACGGATCGGTGCCTTTGATAAGAAGCTCACCCAGATTGTCCATTTTGTTAAAAAGCATTAACAGCACAGACTTTAGAACCATTTATCTAAAGCGAGCCAGGTAAGTCTGGGCTTCAGACACACAAGTGATGGAACATCTTCACCTGGCAGTTCCCTGGAAGAGACCAGCAAAGTGTAAATTTCCCGAAGTTACTAGAGCAGTTCTTTAAGAGAGCTGGGGTGGGAAAACTGCACACATACTTATATATATATATATATATATATGTGTGTGTGTGTATATACATATATATGTATACACACACACACACACACAGAGGAAGAGATCGCTTTGCTTTTCAACCTGAATTTTCCTAAGGTCCACAGAGTCTCAAAGCCAAGGTGGTGACTGGTCCTTATAAACCAGTGTTTCAGATTGCACCAGTTGCCCCCCTTAGAGGGGCAGGAATGGAACACTCATCCAGAGTAGAAGCAGAACCCACACATCTTCAGGAAGAAGAAAGAGCATGCCACCCTTATGAAAGCCACAAAACCCACTCGTTACCTAAATACCCACATCATGCTGGGGTCACCAGGAGCAGAAGTGAGGGATTGGCTTGGCCAGGACCAAACAGAAAGACAGCAACGAAGCCTTCTTGCTCCTGATTGCCTGCTGCAGCCCTGTGGCAGGTTTCTGCATCCTCCTCCACAGTCCCAGGCACAGAGCCACTCCATCAACTTGCTTGGTGTCATTCATGTTTACACATTCAGGTATGCCTGCACATATGCTGACACAGGGACACATATTTCTGATACTTTCATTTGTGGAACATTGCATACGTGGTAAATACATCCATCCTGCTGCAGTAAATCATCATTTTACAATGAATATATACCTAGATTATTACTGTAATGCTGATGTATTGAACCATTAGTATAAAAAAGCAAGCAGGTGATAAAAATGATGCAAAGACTCCCATAAAGTGAGAAACAAAACCCAAACTACTGTAGCAAACATTAGCACTGAGATAAGTAAATTAGCGATTATTCTGGAGATAAATTAGTGGGTAGATAGAGTACGTAAAGTATATGTTGCTGCTTGTATCTTTTTCAGTTGGGAACTGTGAGCTGCATCTTCCCAAATCTATGAGGCATCAGTGCAATAATATGGATGGATATTTAAGACTAGGCTATGGCCATGACTCTAAGGCAATTGCCTTCCATAGAAGTCAGCACACCAGCAAATTTCAACCTTATTAACTTCGCTGCTTTTATACATCGCACTAATTAAAAACCCTACCATAAAAGTTGCTCTCAGATACTTTGCGTAGAGTAAATATGCTGTGGGAATCCGGTATAACTGCAAATTTGCCTCTAACTAGAAAACAGTCAGTGACCCTGAAGAGATCAATTTTTAGGCAGTGATACAAGGTGCCCATGGAACAGAGAGATTAACTCTTCTCAGCATTTCAGGACTCCCAGCGAAATCAAATCTTCAGAGAAAACGTATATCCAGAGTGGCTTTGGAATCCAAACCTAATATATGGAGAAACTTTCAAAGCAGGTCATTTATTTGACATAATTGTGTGAACATCCCTTTAAGCTGTGCAAACCAGAAAGATCATTTCAAAATATTAACTTATTTCTTGCTATCAACAACAATGCAATTAATTCCCCTCAATAAAGATTGTTTTTGCAAAAGAGCAATAAGGTGCCTCTGCAGGGGGCATCATTATCATTAAATAATCACACCCCAGGAGACGCAAAGCACTCTGCTGCACCATGTACATTTTAGCACTCCAGAGTATGATTAGTTTGTGTTAACCACACCCCAGCATAGCTAATTGGGAAAAGAGTCTATAAACTGAGGAGATTTCTATATTTATTTTATATTTTTGTAACCGACAGTGGAACCAGGAAGTTTCTCCCTTGTCCCAGGGCAAAGGGCACCAGGCCTGATCCAGCCAGGCGACGCCTTCCTACAACTGCGACTGAGGCAGGAGGAGCTGGAAAAGCCAACTTGATGTAGAAACATGTGCTAATATCTACATCCTCATAAAGTGATGTGAGAAAATCCTCGTGCACAAGAAGGAGTTATTATTTCAGGATGCTATTTTTCTATAAAAAACCCAAAACAAAACAGGCCCAGCTGTCCTGCACATATAAGCAGGAAAACATATTTAATGGAATTGCCACTTCTGCTCTGCTGGGTGTTTTACCCCACTTTGGACAATGTTCTGCGATACATGGATTGTATGGGCATATGGAAAAGAATGGATTTTTAAAAAAATATACGTACTTTCAGAGCATAGATAGTTGCTTTGCATGGTGCCATAGCTGTCCTGAGGACTTGGTGGTTGTGGATTTTTCTGTTTAAAAGTAGTCTCCACCACAGAACTCATCCTGCAAATCAGATACTGCAATTGTGAATGGAAGTTATGACAATTAGATCTGTCAATTTTACCTTGCTGAAAAGAACACAGGAGAAAGTTATGGAAGAATCAGTTTTCTACACAATTTGATGATGAATAAAGCAAAAACCAGCTCATCATTCTGGGAGATGAAATTCAAGTCTGCTTCAAGTCACAAGCATGACTTCAAAGGTAACCACATAGGCACAGAACCATTTTCAATGGTAAAGAAGCTCAATAACTATCCCAGCACGGGTCAAGCCTCACTGCTGGAGACCTACCAGCCCATCTCCAGGACACTATATACCCCCAAGTATTTTCTGCAGATGTAAGGGAAGGGTAGCTGTGAGGAAATGATAATTCTTCAAAAAGATGGTAGGGATACCATGGACATGTCCCCTTGGGTGACAGAGCACACATCCAGGACAAGGCCACATGACCAATGACAAAGAAGATGCCACAGTCACTTAAAGATCATGAGAAACTGCAACCACAAGAAGTCCTTATTACATGCAAGGCCTCCAAGAGTAGGGTATGACTGATCAACTTGTGTGGAGCGGACTAGTGAGAAGCATGAGTTTCTTGTATTGCTATCTTGGACTATCTCTACATTCAGTGCTGTCATCCATTTCCTCTCAGTTTAAAGAAGAGACCAAATCTTCTCTGTAAGATCTATAGGTTAGACGCACCAAGTCTTACCAAAGTGTCCATGTTCTCCCTCAGTAGTCAAGAATTTCTCTGTAACCCCTGTTAAAGGGCTGTCATTTAAACACAATTAGAGAAGCTTCTCCCATTTACTGATCAGACCAAGTTGAACAATCATCATTTGAGAGAATAAAACAAAAATTAGAAAGGAATTAGAGATACAGGAATTCAAATGAAGCAAACAATACCATACGCATGAGCAAGCAATATACTTTTTGTTAACACAGGTTATTTTATAATCAATATTTAAAGTGATTTTATCAGTAAGCGTAACTGATACTTCATGACTATGTATGCATAGTCGGTAAGCTATAGATTTATAAATATGAGGGTTATCATGACTTCAGTGTAGCAAGGCACAGCCGTTTTAAAATTGAAATTGTCAGATTTTATCAGTTATCTCTTTCCACAGGATAATGTAACTTTACAATTACTTAGCTCATAAAGAACTAATTTCATTCAGCTTCCAATAAATACTTTCAAAATAGGAGTCTATGGCAAGATTTCTTGAGTGGTCGAATCATGAACAATAATGGCCATACAGACTTTGAAGAAAAGTCTTGATAATGAGATTAATACCTGCAGGCTTCTCACACAAAGATTTAGTTTTATAAGCAATTAATAATAACCTTTTTTTTCTATTTTTGTGTATTACAAAAGAAAATAAGTTATTGATTTCAACTGCAAAAATAACTATTTGCATAACATTGTTGATTGTATGTTCTACTAGCACAATCAGAATTAATTGGAGCAAAATATTTTATTATTTTTAAATGGGTAAAGATTTTATATATATTAGCATTTGTATCTGATTAGAACAGTCTGTTTACCAGCACTATTAGGAGCACGGATCAGATTACCATATTCAATCCACGCTATGGCATAAAGCCTTCCTGTTGGCACCTCTGTACTGACTTATGGGTAGACCTTTGAAAGCTTTCTAAACTTTAAACACAGTGAGCATTAGCAGCTATCACTCAGCTCTTAATACATTCTAGATATCAGGTTCTTAATTAAATACTAAGAGTGAAACAGTGGACAGTCAGTGATCTATGGGTATTTCTCTACTTATTCCATTTTATTTACCTGATAAATCCCATTCGACCCTCAGTGTTTGTGTGGAGGAGGAAGACCAACCAGTAGAAGGTCAGTTGGAGCATCTTCTGAGTTCAGCCTGCATAAATAGCTGGTGGAACACAATCACCTGCCTTTAAGTGGTTCTTCTACCTGTGGGAGGGGAGCAAGTCTGATGCCTGCAAGTTAAACAACCTGGATATGCTCTTTACCTGCAATAGCACAAAGCTGGAATTTGGAGAGGAAATGAAGTAATTCACACCATGGCTCATCTTTCTCCGTTCAGAATGTTTCTAAACAGATCACATTTGCTATGAAACCAAATATAAACTTTATTTTATCTTTAATTTGTATGCATAATTTTCTTAAATTACCTGTTTCATGAGAACAGATTTCCTGTGAGTACAATGGTTTCAAATGTAGAACTAAGACAACCTGGTGATGCCACTTAAGTTGATGAACTAGTCATGCAATATACTGTGCTCATTTAAAAATTTATATTCATGCTCAGGCCCTCAGTCTGAGTAAACATGAAATCCTTTCTGGTTCCCAGGCTGAAAGACTTTTTTCGGTAGCTTATTTTCTAAATGAATTCATCATGAACAGAATGACTGACATCACACTGAGTGACAGCTTTGGTAGCATCTATACCTGTGTGATGTTTCACTCGAGTCACCAGGAACTGGACAGCACAGGTGCTTTGCTGGGCCAGGTGTTCATTTCTCCAAGGACACGAACTACTTTATTTCAGATCCAGCCCTCTCCTGCTGAATCTGGTTGGAATTGGCTTCTTGAAAGAAAAGCTTCTTGGCAAGATGGGCAGGGACAAAGACACATGGTTGCAGCAACCCTTGCTTCCCACAGCACGTGCTCGCCTTGCACTTCCCAGCTTAGTCATCATCAGAATGTTTGAGTTTGGTTTTTGTCTAGCTGGGCGATACACTAATTTTGGACTGCCACCAACTCAGGGGAGGGATCTCATCTGATCTGTTCTCATGCTTGCTTTCCCTGAACAACTACCAGCTGAAACAGATGCAATCAGAGAATTAACCAGAGAATTTCCAAGTTCTCCCATAGCAATTAACATAAAAACAAGGAGTAGGAATGAGAAAGAACATGTGTGTGAGTGCATTGGGGGAGATTCATGGGCATTAGGTTTTAAAGGTAACTACCATTTAGGACTATTCGGTGCTCCAATTATTTGAAGAGCTCAACTTACTCATAGGAAAGAGTACTTTATAAAGCTCAAACAAAAGGTTCTTGAATTTCATCTGGTGTGAATATTTGAAATCCCTGATAGGCTGGCTGGTCCTCTAACATGACCAGAAACAAAATAAACCGACACGGGACTAGTCCACACACAGATTAACTACAGGCACAAACAGCACAGAGGGGAAAAATCAGCCAGAAATTAAAGGAAAATTCTAAATACCTAATAAATCTGAGATTTTCATAAACATTCCACAGAGAGGAAAGAAACGAAATATGGTAACTAAATTATGCATTCACAATTGTATGTTTAACTGGGGTACTTCGCACTTGGATTTTGGTGAATGCTGCTTTTAATTCCATTGCAGATGTTCGTATTCATAACACAAAATATGCCCAAATTTGGCCAATATCAAACTGCTTTTTTACATATACTACAAGTATCAAATGCCACAAAAGAGGCCGGAATTACAAAGTAGAGAATGTAAACTGGCCCGTGAAAGAGGAAAAGGAGAATAGATTAAAATAATTTTTAGAAACACCAGTTCTTGGAAAATCGCTATTAGCAAACTGTCGGTTCCTTCCTCAAATAAAAAGGCTTTTAATCAATATGCAAAAAAATACAATCAATCGCATCTCTCATTTTTTATCCTTCCTTCTTTTGCTCTCATATTTTATGTACAGTAACTCACATTTCTCAGCCCACTGTGTAGCTATGAACTGAAATCAAACATTCAGACAGTAAATGAAGCTGCAGTTTGTATTTATAATGCTCCTATAACTATGTATATATATATTATACAATCTCAATCTCTGTTAAAAAAAGAGGCAGTTCAATAGAAAGAGATCATTTTATTAAAAAATCATGAATGCAACTGCACTCATTCAACCTTAGAAATGTTTTGATGGCTTTTCAGCACTGCAATATACTTAGATGGGAATATGTCATTAATATAAACAGCAGAATAGAAACTATTAAACTAACACAATTTAAAACTGAGCAAACCTGAGTATTTGATTAAAGTTTTTGTACATTCTATACACTTGAACAGGTAACATAGAAGCATAATATTTTTGTTGATTTTTAATTTGTTGAAAGTATTACACTTGAAAAGCCAAATTTTCAGTAGTTTGTATTTAGAAATTAGAAATCTGGTCCTGTAGGAGCTTCTTTAGTCTGATTCTCCTAACTGCATTCTGAATTTCAAGAGAAGTCTAAGGCAAAAGCAGTAATGAAGCACACTGTAGGAACTGTCTCCTTTGTTACAAAGCAACAGTAAATGTGCCGAGTTTGAGCCGGTGTGCCTTTAGTAACTTTCAGTGCTAAAGAGAAAATCCAATTCCATATATATTTAATGGATACTAAATTTTCTAGAAGATTTGCAAATAAAACACTATGGTTACGAAGGTCACGTATTAATACGTAGTCTAGCCTTTAATGGATGTGTTTATTTTTCTAGACTGAATAATTAGCTGAGCATTTTTCTCCCCAGAATAACGCTGCATTACACAAATGCAGGGAATTGCTTACTAAAAACAATTTAAATTATACCTCGCATGCAGTATGTGCAATAGCTGTGCTCCTGTCTCTAGGATATTAGGGTAAATTTTTTAAGCAGTGCACAGAACATAATCTTGTTATTTGCTAACTGGATTTGTGTGCTTAAGACTCACACACTGCTTTGAAAAATTACCCCTTCAGAAGATTGACCTGGGCGAGGAATGGGAGTTTTAAACCTGGATTGAAACAGAAGTTGTAACCTAGCTTGGCAGCAAAGACTGGCTTAGCAAGATGACTTACTGTAGTTACGCTACAGTTTGAATGGCCAAATTAAAGAAACTAATTCTTATTCTAATCACATCCTGTGGAATTCTGATATGCTGACACCCAAAATTATGGCTCTGTCATTAGAAAGAGAATGAGTGGGAATGTTTTGAAATTTTTTCTGTAAATTATGAAATAGACAGTGGCCTAAATGACAAGATATGACAGTTTTGTTTTTTGATTATACAGTTAAAAGTTTTTAGTACTAGGCTTAATTTCAAGGGTGAATTGCATCAGTACAGATCTAATCCAAGTGAAATACCTTTAAGATTCTTACTTCTTCAACTATTAGAGATCTATCATGTCTACTGCATGAAGCCTCATTTTCGTGTTAGAACAGATGGGCAAAATTGTCATTAACAGAAACTGACAACTCTAAAACTGAAATATAGATTTAGAAAGGAATCTAATGAATTAAATCAGTGTTATTGCAATGAAAGCCAAAGAAATTAATAGTGATTTGTAAAGTTACCCTGAATTTTAACCTCAGTATATTTTAGTCAGTGTAATTTTAACATTCACAATACCTTTTCAGATTCATTGTTAATGACTTACTGCGTAATATGCTCGTCTTAATATATCACCTACATTTAGGAGAGTCAAAGACTTTGGGATCCGTTCAACCAGACCCGTCTGTGAGATGCTGAGACAGACCACAAATCCAAACAGTTTCATTTCCCCCTGTCCCACAGCACAGGGGCAGTGGCACTATGCTGTTTCATGCACTTTGGCTTCTATGCTTATACATTTCTAACCAAAATGACTTTGCAAGGATGGAGTTGCTCAGAACTCACTTCTTTTTTTTGGTAAGCTTCTTTAAAGGATGTGTCATTTATTTTCAGCCTTCCAGCTCCAAAATATTTTTTTGTTCAGCTAACATGTCTTGCTAGATATGGGTTTTTTTCATTTGCATATCTAATATAGCAGCTAAGACTTTTGATATAACAGATACACAGCCCTGAACAAGGACAAGTACCTGCACATTGTCGAAGGACACTTTGTTGTTAAACTATGGAAGCTAGAAGGCAGTGCATCAGAGGGAGATAAATTAATCATCATAGCCATGAGATTCAGCCCAGGTTGTAAGAGGAGCAGAAGCAACACACCCAAAAGCCCTCTCAGGCTTAACACAGCTGCAAACTCTACAAGCCAAGTCAGAACCACACATGCTCACAAAGCTTCACAGCTCCTGGCTTAGGCACCTTCCTACAATATACCTATTTTCCATTTAATCCTCCTTCTTTCCAGAAAAGGAGTTCCTCCCCCTGCACACCCCCACCCCCCCCCCAAGTAGACTGCCAAAAAGAAGCACTTTTTATACACAGCCCTTTACTTCTGCATGCGTAGGTAGCTGCATTTTTTAAGTAGTGCCTGTGTTTATTCATGTTGCAAGGCTACAAGTAAAATAAGCAAAGCGTAAAGTCAAGTCCATGGCTGAAAGCAAATGCCAGAAATGGGGGCTGGAAGCTCTCACCCATCAGCCCAATGGAGAATTCAACAAGAGCAGTGAGACTTGTGCCACTGGCGATAGTAAACTGAAAAGAACCACACGTGCTCAGTGTCTTTTCCAGTCAGAGGAAGATTTCAGAAGGAGAAGAATGCAATATTTGAGCAGAATCCTTTAAAGCCAACTATCTGCCATTTTTAGCTGTATTCCAAGCCACAACATCATAAAACTGTAGCTTTGCATGTCACATTTCAGCAACTGCTGTTTATAACGTCGTGAGAGACCAGTAACACATTTGATTGTACAGGAGTATTTATTCAATCGTCTGTTTTACCCAATAAAATCTTGCCTCAGTTTTCTAACTGGTTTCTATCGCTTCCCAGTTCTCCCTTCCTTAGCACCCTGGATTCCCCTGCCTTTGTAAACCCAGCAGCTGCCCTGCAGCTTGCTCATCCCTCTCCTTTGCTAGCAGGCAGAACCTAAGGAGAAGTTAGAAGGGGCATGTGGTTTGCAAGGCATGGTCAGCCTGGGGAAGGCAACAGGTAGGCAGAGCGCTCCCTTCCCTGACTTTGAGTGTTGAGTCACCAAAAAGCAGAACACATCATCTTAGTTTCTGTCGAGAGCTTTAAAGAATCTCAAAATAAATTCCTGGTACAGGGTCTGGGATTTGCTTAAGGACATAGCCTTAGGATCTTGTCCGACACGACTGAACAGTCATCAACTGACTGACAACTGGCTCGCAGTACACGCATGCAAAATAGGGAACAAACATCAACTGCTTTGAAAAATAAGATCTGCGGGAGAGAAAGAATCAGAAAATTATTTCCGAAGCTCAGAGACTTAATAATGAAGGCAGTGTTCAAAAGATACTTAAAGAGCATTACAGACAGAGTAAAGGTTTAGAGCGCTATTTTTAGTAACGTTCAATAAAACATGCATCTGCTATATGTTTTTGATTTTTATGAAGAAGCTTTTTCCTCGTGCCGCTACGGCGGGTTTGTCAAACTTCAGTCTAGTACAAATCGTTTGATTGAAACGTGCGACAGAGACACAAACAACAGGATCCCACCTCCAGAAACCTCTTTTTGTTTCAAAAAAAAAAGAGAAAGATTCCATTTCAATTCAGATGCTGAGGATCAAGTCAAGTAAAAATACAGCATTCCATTGGAACGGAGATGTTTTATTAAGAGCAATCTCTTGCCAGCAATATCCGTTATTCTCCCCACATGCAGCAAACTTGCCCATACATTTTTTAAATGCAACTAACCTTTGTTTATTAAACAAATCAATCTAAAGTAGGAAGTGTGATTTTAATTGCAGTTTTGCATTTAACGAGGCAGCACTAAGATCTGCCTGGGAATTCACCAAGCGCTTTCCCGGGGGCTAACCCCTTCAGACCCTGCCAGACTCCCCAAGTTTTCCTCCCTCTCTCCCCGAGCTGGCAGAGCACCATGGTCGGTTTTTAGGTATGCAGCACACCCTTCACCTTGACTCACTTGCTCATGCATTTGCTACCCTCTATTTACATACATTACGCCCGCCCGTGCCGTGATGCCAGCCGTGTCTTTCCACAGGCTTGGCTGCCCAGCCTTTAACTCCTGTTCATCTCGGGGACAAGCACCCCAGCCCCCCACAGTGGGTGGCAGCACCCCAGGCCCCCTCACCAGGTACACATGGCAGGCAGGCAGAGCCGGGAAAGGATGCTCAATCTTTGTGGCAGGGCTCGGATCAGCACGGTGTGCCACAGCAACTGCCTCCCACAAAACGTATGCGAGGCGATGATCTATTTTACTCCGTATGATTAGTGCTAGACTAACTGTTCAAAGGGAAGCCAACGCTACTTCACTAATTTAGTCACAATATTAGATCTTTGAAATATGCCTTATGTACAGCCTGCATTACCTTTTACAGACAAATACAAAAACATGGTCAACATTTGCAGTAAAATTATCATAGAAATGCCATCTGAAACCTTATTTCCTTTTACAATGCGCATTTCACAAATAACTTGTATTAAAATTATGTTTTACAGGGCAGAAATAGAAAACAAATACTCCTAGTAATTTAAACAGGCATTTGCATAACATGACTAAAAACATGTTAGAAAGAGTTCTGCAGCTGGAAGAGAGAGGTAAAAATACAGATACAGTGATTTTAACACTGAATGTAAAAATGCCTTTTTGCTGTCGTGATTAGTGAATTAAAGCGTACTTTCATTAAAACCATTCTAACTAAGATTACTATTATTGTTCATATGTACTGCTTCCTGCTTGTTAAATAGCATAATATTAGTAACAGGTAAATCACAGATCTCCAGAAAAGTCTCTTCACTGAAGCATCACCCAAAAATATTACCTTATTCAAGCCTTTGCCTTGCAAACACCACTTCCTATAATGACAAATTGGTATTTACAAAGCTACACTGTTGCTCAAAGTGTTTTAAGATTAATTATGCCTTGCGTTTAAAAATTGAATTAACCCATGACGCTGGGGAGTTTACAGGCGCACATGGAGCGGAGCAATGCCACAGCCCGGCATCTCTGGGGACCCAGGAGCACCCAAGAGGGGCACTGGGCAGGATGCTGCTCTCTGCACACGGGCTGACCCAGAGGATGGTGTTGTTTATGAGCAGGGTGAAGTTTTAAGTAAGAAGAGGGTGATTTTCTACAAGAATAACAAAGGAAACGGAGGCAGATGATGGGGGCTGTGAGGGCAAGCGGGAACAGGTCCCACTGGAGGAGGGAGGGGAAGAATCGATGGTCACTCCAGGGGAGCCACAATAACATTACCGATGTACTTTAGGGAGGCCACATCAGATCCCAACTTTGACGGGCCTGGATTAGATATTTTAAGCCTTCTGGGACAAAAGCCTTCTACAGAGGACTTCTCTGACAGTCTATAGGAACTTGCAGCCTCATTTTAAAAAATTGTGCTATTCTCTACAACACAGAGATTCTTAAATATTTAAAAGCCTTCTCCATTGGTTGTTCATCAGATTGATTATGATGCATATTTCAGCAGGGTTGTTTTTTTTTTCTAAAAATGCTCATCAGAGGATCAAGAAACGAGGTGTTCTGTGTGCTCTACATTGATTCACACTATTTCATTTTAATTCCAAAATACCAAATTCAGAAAACTGCCAAGAAAAAAAAAGGCAGGAAATGTTTGTTTTGCTGTATGTTGCATATGCTCTATGGTAACCAAGAACACAAAAGAAATAGATGATGCTGCATTCCTCAGCCTATCACTCACTAGCAAGCAAGCAGAGGAATAAAAACTAGTAGCAGTATAACTTCCCTCAGTACCTGAATATTTGGTTTTTTTCTTCTGACTTGATGAATAAAAAAACCCTCTACTACTTGTCGTGTTTGAGATGTCTCATTGAAATGAAATTTGAGTATAATTCCATCACCAAAGCCATTAATATATCTTGATAACTAGCCTCAAACTAGCCCAGAAAATTTTAGAAATATTTGTGAATGTTTTGGCTTTTAAATATCGGTTTGCTTTTACTTCTATGTCTTTGAGAACACCTCAGAACCGGGAAATTTAGTTTAGTTTCTACTTTCCAGGTTTGGTCAAATGTCTTATCACCACATAAATCTGAAATTCCTATCACCTCTAAGGCACTGGTTTTCCCATGCATTATTTTCCTTCTACACTACCTTGACAAAACATGTTCACAATAATCTGTTAAGTTTATCTGGGCGGTATCTTGGTGATTAAGAGGAAAAAGAAATATATTCTCAACACGGGACACCTTCACACACTCATAGTGTCATCAAAACCAACCATTAACCCTCAATCCAGAAACTGGCTTTAGGATGTAGAGATCTATTTAGCTGGAAGGCAACTCTTTACAAAAGTCAATGTAGTTCCTTCCCTAGGGCTTTCTTATCCTTTCTCCCACCCAAAGTAAACCTTCAGGCAAGAAAGCTTTCTAGGGATTTTCCATTTCTCCATGTTAGAAAATAGATATTAATGCACCATAATGGATCTAATTTTGTTTCTATTCTAACTGAAGACCACGGAACAAAAGCAGGCTTATTTAATTCCATTAGACAATGGTACCTTTCTGGTGTCGTCAACAGTCTTGAGGCTAACCAAGAATGCTTATGTTTGAGGTTACACTACAAAAGTTAAAGCTGATTTCTGTTCAATGAAACCATTGCAGTTCTATCAATGATGAAAGCCACCATGTGAATAGCAACTATTTTTTTTCTACTCAGCCCATTATCTAAAATGGTTAGAAGTGTCTGTGCTTTTAGTGATTTCAGCATAGATGCATCCGAAATAAAGATCTTTTTTCTAGCAAAGCTATGAAAGGTGATCATAGGTATTAATATGTGCTACTAGGAAAAAAAAAAAAAAAGCATTTGGAAAGAGACAGTTCTCAGCTGAAGAAGAACAATTGTAATGGAAAACCAAAGATGACCATCCTAGACAAGTTGCTTTCTTGCCTCTCCAGTGCATTTTAAGGACAGATAAATAGTATTCTACAGAGGAAATACTTCAGAAACTGAAAGAGACCTCAAAAATAGCCCCAGGGATACAAAATTAGCTTTCCAGTAGTATACATGAGTTTTATGCCCCACATCCAAGTACCTCAAATGAACTTGCACTCAGATGCTATTAGATATTGGTGCCATGGCATTTATTTTTCCAAGTATGCAGAGGACATGTGCACACTAGCAGGAACGCCAGGTCTAGAGGGCACCATTATATTCCTATTTATTTCCTCAGCTACAGCAAGCTATAAATGCATGCTATTGATTGTTATTTGTCTCTCAATGTGGACATTCAGCCCTAGAATTTTTATCTATTTTAATAGTCTTTCTCACCAGAAGTGCTTCCAGTCTCATTACCCATAGTTTGCATACCTTCACTTGAAGCAGTTTCCACACAAACCTGTTGGGTTCAGAACTTTCCTGACCAAAGTTTCACCCAGAACTTAAGAAATTAAAAATGGAAAGACCAATGATAGCAAAGAATTGAGAAGTGCCCAAACAACAACCCTTTGCTGTTTGTATGTCCCAGCCCACAAGAAATTGAGGTCAAAACCAAAAATCAAGACAGAGACCCTACTCATCTCTCCTTTGTGCTTGCAATACCAATTGCAGCTCTGAATTGATAAACCATTATTGATGCTAGAGATCAATGAGATTAAGCATATGCTTAACTTTAACCACATAAATAAGTCTTGTTTCTGAATCTGGGCAACATTATTCACCACAGGACAGAACTGAGCTCTTTCTGGATAATTAAAACTTTATTTGCTTTGCCATGGTCAATGTTTCTCACCTATGGTATAAAGAACTATATATGTAAAGAGCTAAGTTCAGAATCTAGAATCAAGTATATTCTGATCTGGCAACAGTCTGAAATTATTGGCATTGTTCAGTCATTGCTTTGCTGTAGCGACGGGGTGCAAGCCTACAAAGAGTCGAGCAGAAGAATGAAATCTGGTCAGAGGACCTGCATGAATTAGTATTTGTGTAATTAACCAAGCTGTATGAATCCCACTGTTGGATTCAGTTTTCCTTCCCATTAACATTCTTTTATACTTTCGGTATAAAAGTCTTGAATTGAACACTGAATAGTTTTTTCTTCCTCTCACAAAAATATTATAGTTAAAACTGTTGTGTTCCCAGAATTTAAATCAGGTAGAAATACTCCTGTGCAAAGGATCTGATGATTTTATGAGAGGGTTTTTTTTTTTTTTAAATCATAAAGTTAAGCATATTTGACACACTAGGAGAATTTAATCTAAATTTCTAATTATTCAAATACAGACTAAATGCTGCTTTACTATTTAGTATATCTTCATTAATTATCAGTGTTAAGGAATGCATTTTTAAGAAGTTCAGGAAGTTTTGAAGGCACTTTTTTAGTGATATAAAAAAATCTCAAGTTTTTAAGAACATTGCCGTGATTAAATAAACATTTCATTTTATGCTTTAATTTTAACTCAGCTGAGTAGACAAGACAGAGTAGTAAAGTAGTCTTCATGGATAAAATTATCCAAGAAGCAAACACAACTGAAGAAAATACTTGCAAATAGTTTTGTTTTACCCTAATTGCTTAGAAATCATCTGCTACAGGACATAAATATCTGAATTGATTTTCAATGCTAGACACCACAATTCTGAAAGGGAATTTTTTTTTTTTAATTGACAAACTTCATTAAAAGTCTGCATGCATTCTGATCCCACTGCAGCAAACTTCAAAATGTTCTGTATTGTGGAACACAACACCCGGTTCATCTCCTGAGCCATCCGTGTGTTAGTCATGGAAACGGGACTGTGTGATCATTTCAAGAGCTCTGTTTCACTTGGGGATTAAAATAAGATAAAGAAGTTGCCATTCACAAGAACAGCCACATTGATACAAGCACCTTGATCACATCCTGTTAGCACCACATAAGTTTGGATGTTTAAAGGACTTTATCAGCCAGTGGACCACACCTTGGAAGCATTTCCACACATTCAAATACAGTCTTCCTCCTGCAACAGAGCTTGTAGTTCTCAACTCTCTGGCCACAAAAATGCCTTCTTCATTAGGTATTTATTAGAAAATTTATTAGAAATAAATTAATAAAAAGTTGGCTTTTCACTACTGATGTTGCCAGGAAGCTCTTACAAAATACAAGTAACAAAGCACAAAAAACCTAGTCTTCAATAGTGCATAAACTGTTCGGGAGCAAAGCCTTAGTCTGGAGTCAATCATGGCTTTAATGGCTCACATTTGCACTGATTTGCAGTTGAGAAATAGGAGACTTCATGGAGCACATTGCACAAGATGCTGTTCTCCAGCCTAGCAATGTTCATGGGGCCAGTGAAATGGGAACGTGAAAACACACACTAAGTGTAGTAGGGGAAATGAAATAGCAAAATGTCCCACGAGTACATTGACTAAATGAAGGTGCATAGGACTGTCAACTGTGTTTACATGCCAAGATGCTCTTGCTACGACACATCCATAGACAATCCATCACTCAACAGAATGTGCCTCGTGTCCCATGAAGGACAACAGGCAGCAGATAAATCTGGTCTAGTCCATATGGTGTGGAAAAAGCCTTTTTCTTGGGACTAAAGATTAACGGCAATTGTCAGAAATCTTAACAGGGGCCAATGTAAAGATAATTTTAAACTTACAGAAATTCTTAAACACTTCATCATGTACTGTCATGAAGTAATAATCACATGCAAAGCTGGATTCACTGTTAGATGGTGTACAGGAAAAAAAAAAAGAAAAAAATAAAAAAGAAGAGAGGAATACTCTTTAGGCTGACTTGGCTTGCATTTCCCAGTGGACTTGACAGCCCAACAGCAGCAGCAATGCCACTGCCCAGTGTTAAATATGATCAGTCTACAAAGGTCAAAGCACAGAGCCCAGAGACAGAGTCCAGGACAATGTTTGCGGTCCCTCTGAGACAAAGCATTCCCCAGGCACGCTCAGCCTCCCAGGAAAACACAACACAGTGCTCAGCAGCTGCCTCTAACCTCTGTTTTTCTTTCAGTCAGAACCTCTCCCTTCTTCTAACATCTCCTGCAGCCAGGGTTTCTCAGCTTTCCCCTCCTCTGTCAGTGCCAGCCTCTGACACACTTTCCTTTTCCCTCCCTTTTCCTCTTTGCTCTCATTTTAAGCTTTTTCCTGTCTTTCTATAAAATGTTCAAATTGTTGCTTAAAAGAGTGTCAGTTACCCATGATCTTTAAAGGAGCATCCATGTAGGAGGTGGGGAGGACTTGTTTGGAAGGAAGGAGGAACGCTGACTGAGACAGTAAGTATCTGGACCAATCAGCATGGATGGGCTTCTCAGGAGTGGTAGCTCTGAACACTGGAAGACAGCAGAGGGCCCTGACTGTGACTTCCTATGGCTCTTGCTCAAGCCCAGGGTGGGCCACAGAACCCATATGGAGGTCAGCAGGCTCCCAGAAAAGCCCCAAATCACAGCAACACTAACCAAAATAGGACAGGATCAAGGCAAACAGCTAGCCCAAATTCCATCCATGCCTTGGCTGGGCAAGAGCACCCATGGCATTGCTGTGCAACACAGCTATGATTACTTCCCAGAACTCTATACCCACGTATGGTGTTTCTGAACATGAACACATACACATATATATAAAAGAGAAAATTACAGTAAGAAAACAATCTGCTAGAGAGATTATATGAACAGAAGAAGCATGCCAAAAGTGGTTGCTGTTTAATTTCAGCATACATACTGCCTCAGGTACAAACAAAAGTCTCAAGAATCCCATTTAAACCTCTAATCAACCTCTTCATTCATTTTCTAATTTGTATAACCTGATCCTGCAACATCCAAATGAACAAAAGTCAGGAAGATAAAAGATCCAGGTCCAAGCCATGGTCCATCTGCAAAACGCTCACAGCTAACCACTGACATATGAGGTAGGACTTCACCCAACCTGCTGCACCACAAAGCACAGACAACATCTTGCCAACGTGGCTGGGGACATAGGGCTGTGCTGGCCTCTCTGTTTTCATATAAAAGCAGTCCTACTTCCCTTAGCTGCCTTTTTGTCTCCCTGCCTTTAACCTTTGGGATTGTCTTTAGCACTCAAATACTCCCTTTTTTTAATTCATTATTTTTACTACACTGCCAGAAGCTCAGTGCCCAACACAGCAGTCAGCCTCTTGCTTATCCTCACTACTCTCCTAAGGACTAAAGCAGTTAAGACATACATACCTGACACCAGGCTGGAAATACAGTAGCTCCAATATCAACATCAAAATGTCTACTGGGCCACCACAGAGGTAAAACAGCTACTGAAGACAGAGCGAGCTTGTTTACAGTCAGTGTGGGACCATCTACTCAAGGTATTCCTATAACACAGGCCACCATTGACCACCTGCCCCACTGGCTTTGGCAACAGGGCTCTTACATTTTTTGCCCCATTGTCTTCCACCAAGCTGCTTTTAAAGGATGCCAGTTGGACAAAATCCAAAATACTATTGATACCTTTCTAGCAGGTGTCTTACCACAAAAAGAAATGTTTGGTCTTTTGAAGGGACCCCCAATACACTTCAAATAATTCCTTCCCTCTGTTGTTTAAAGAATCTCTTTCAATCACGACTGCAAAAATAAACAAGATGACAGTATTTTTCATTTTGTATTTTTAAATGGATTCAGATGAAGAATAAAGAGGAAATCTTGTAACTTCTCAGACTGAAAATACCCAGTGCTCTCTTCTCATTGTCAAACCTAGAGCCATTGTGGTGGTCTTTGGAGATAGAGCAGTGATTAAGGAGGTGGTCTTAAGAGAGTGTGTTGCTTCACCTCACTGTTGAAACAGGGGTAACAGGGGTTCAGTAAAGCAATGCTGAGCTTTTGCAGAGGAAAAATTTTGCTGGCTTTGGTCTTTAGGATACTGGACATCCAGAAAAATCTTTTGACATCAGGATGAGATCTACTATAGGTAGCACTTAATCCTTTAAGACTAAAGGTTTAAACCAGTTGGCCTGGAAGAGAAATTAGATTTAACACCTGGAAAACATAAAGCACTTCCAACCTTCACTTTCCAGGGTTATTCTCCTTCATAGTCCAGACAAGAACACCTAGACTGAGTTTAGTTTCTACATTTTACAGAAAAATAAACAATTTAATATTGATTTAAAGTAGAAGACCTGTTTCAGGAGATGATACTGTAATTATAAAATGTGCTAGCAAACATTTAAAGTAGAGGTGCAAAAGATGGAGATCACCATTCCAAGACAGAGAAATACACACCCAAATCCAATGTTAGCATAAAAAAAAAAAAGAAGGGAGGAGGGAAAAAAAAAAGGAAAAAAGGGAGAGAAAGCATGAAATGGGTTTGCTGGATGTGGTGGCCATATGCAAGACTTGTGAACAGTTGACTATTCTGTTGGGAAATAGCAGACTATCTCTGTTTATTTTGTTGCTAGCCTAGTTGTGCCCTATGAAGTCTCCTTTTCAGACGGCCCCTGCTCTTTGCTGGGCTTGTCCAGACTCATATCAGTCACAATTCCATGGCAATGTCTGATCTTCTATTTAATAGGAAAACCCATGAAGAAACCTTTAATCAAACAGCAAAGATTTCAGTCATCTTTCAACACCAGTATTTAGCCTTTCTAAACATTCAATGTAAGATTAATGAATATCGAGTAAGAAAACCTGCTGGTGACCTTGGAAAATCCCCTTTAAAGTTTATGCCAAGCAGTGTATCACTAAAAGATCAAGCAACGTGATTATCCCAGGTATTCATGCTTGGAAAGATTCTCTCCGTGGCATTTAAGACAAACACTCTGTTGGTCCATTACAAACAAGCATTGGCCTGCAAGAGAATCGTGGTCAGCAGGAGCTAAGTTCGTTGTACCTCCCTTTGGGCCACCCATCTCCTGACCAAAGCCCAAGCAACACTTAATTCAACCAGAAAAATATTAAGACATGAAACAGGGCCTGTCCTAAGGGTCTGCTCCTGCCCAAGCAATGAACTCAACCCTTGCAAAGAACTCACCCAGCTTGCAGGGCCTGGCTGGCTTTGCTCAGTTCCAGATCTGCCCCAAGGGAGAGAGGTTTTGCACAAAGCAAATGCCCCACACAGCCCCAGGCAGCCCCCTCAGACCATGTGCAGCTCTCACAGGCCTCACAGCAACTTTTTACTGTCTAAATGCTGAACACAGCCGATAGCTTCTCAGTCCAAACCTGTTGCTTTCCAACATTCCCATTCCATCTCTGTGACCACCCTCATTTTTCTCCCGCTGGATAATCCTGCCTTCCACTTCCAGTCCTCTAATTTCTTCATTCCTCTCTGTCTCTTTTCCTCCCATTTCACCTTGCACTCAGATTAATAATTTAAAACAGAAGTCAAAAATAAATAAAAAATCCGTAATACATTTGGCATCTGTGCTATTTAACAACATCAGCCACCCTGTTCAGTTACCCAGACACTATTGCTTTGGAAAATTAAGTCTCTTTCTAATATATGTTCTGTAAGGAGTAGCTTTTATTCTTTTTTTTTTTTTTTTGTTTTGGGGGGGGCGGTGTGGGGAGGGGGCAGAGAGAGAATTTCATAGTAGAAAACTACAGAGCAGAAACCACCCAACCATCATTGTGGTTGACACTACAGAAGGAAAGGAAGCCATCCAGAGGGATCTTGACAGGCTGGAAAGGTGGGCCTGGGTGAACCTAGTGAGGTTCAACACTGCCAAGTGTCAGGTGTTGCACTTGGGCCCGAGGAATCCCAGACATAGATACAGACTGGGAGAGGAGCTCCTTGAGAGTAGTCCTGCTGAAAGGGACTTGGGTGTTCTGGTAGATGAGGAACTTAACATGAGCCAGCAGTGTGCTCTTGCAGCTTGGAAGGCCAATGGTATCCTGGACTCCATCAGAAGAGGGGTGGCTAGCAGGGACAGGGAGGTGATTGTCCCTCTCTGCTCTGCCCTCGTGAGGCCCCATCTGGAGTACTGTGTCCACAATACAAGAAAGATGTAGAACTGTTGGAGAGGGTTCAGAGGAGGGCCACAAGGATGATTAGAGGGCTGGAACACCTCCCCTATGAGGAGAGGCTGAGGGAGCTGGGCTTCTTCAGCTTGGAGAAGAGAAGGATGCGGGGGGACCTCATTGCAGCCTTTCAGTACCTGAAGGAAGCAGAGAAACAGGAGTGGAATCAACTTTTTAAAAGGGTAGAAAATGGCAGGACAAGGGGGAATGGACTAAAGCTAAAAGAAGGAAGGTTAGGAGAAGTTTTTTACAGAGAGAGTAGTGAGGTGCTGCAACAGGCTGCCCAGAGAGGTGGTGGATGCCCCATCCCTGGAGGTGTTCGAGGCCAGGTTGGATGGGGCCCTGGGCAACCTTGTGTAGATCCGGCCTGAGGTTGGTGGCCCTGCCTGTGGCAAGGGGGTTGGAGCTCTATGATCCTTGGGGTCCCTTCCAACCCATGCCATTCTGTGATCTATTTTGTGCCAGGAAAATGGCACAGGAGTGTGCTACAGCTGCTTCCCTAGAATGCACTCTATATAATAATTTGATCAGAAATATTTCACAAGGAGGAAAATCTCAGGCCTCTGTACAAAACCACACTGGCAGTCAGATCTTGCAAACTTCATGTCGAGTGCAGCATGCAGACAGAGCCAGACACCCCACTTCTGGGAACATAGCAGGACCAGGGCAGCAAGGACTGCTGCTACAGATGGTACCACTGCCACCATGCAGCCACCTTCTCCTTCCCCAGAGAGAGATGAGGCACGTCCACGCTGGGCCCTAATGATGGAGTGCCCATCTCCCACCTCACCAGACCCAGGGTCCTCTCTGCAAGGCAGGGGCCCTCCATCCCATGGCAGCTCTGTGGGGAGCAGCTCTGCCCACAGCTCCGCAGGCTCTCCACCACCTGCCTCGCACCAGCGGGGTAACTTTTACAGCAGACACACACATAAGAGAAAGCATAAAATGTTCCCAGGACAAGGTTTCCTGTGGTGCTTGGGGGTGCCTCCATATGTTCAGAGGACTTGCTGGGGAATTTAAAAGGTCAGGTTTGGCACAGGAGGGCAGACAAGGTTTTCAGAGTGGTGGCAACATGGAGAGAGAGGCACAAAAACACTCACTTGCTTTTTGAGAATCATAGGGGAATAAACTAGAAAGCTGGAAGATCATGGAGAATATTGAGACACTTTTCCAATCGCCTGTGAAAGGTGAGAAAGCAGATGAAGATTTTCAAGAGCAAACAACACATACATGCACGTACATACCGTCATCTCTAGATCCTGGAGAGAAGGCAAGCTGCTGCATTGTGTAGATTCAAAATGTAGAAAATCAATTGTAAATCACAAGTTCTGGATTCTTTGAGATGAAGTGTAATCTGATTTACAATGTTACAAAAAGAAATTAAAGTTAATTCCAACATGATTGTGGGTATACCGCAATTTAATACAACCATGCTGTGGCCTTTAAATCTCCGTATTGCAATATGCCAACAGTCATTACTTCTTTAAGTTTCATATTTTATTTTAAACTATAAATTGGAAATATCACATAGCTTGTTATTTACATTTCAGAATTAGGATCTTTGCTTAGAAACACAGCGCTCTGTGGTGTAATAAGATTATTGTGCAACTACCACACAGTTAGGGTAGTTAAAGGCACTCCACTTCACCTCATCATTTTTTCTGCTTAAATATTATGCCACATTCTGATTAATACCAGACCAATAAAATCATCTTAGCAATCTGGTTAGAGTCTTTTGTCTACCCAGATGGCCTGCAATGTTAATGTGTGACAATTTCAACAATGAACTAGGACTGTTTTATGGAACCAACATTTGTTCCACTGCTTTTTCTTCTTAGGCTCAGAATTTTGACACAGATGGTACAAATTACTCAAAAAACAGAAATGTTCATTTAGAAGGCTTAAATATGTGGTTTTACTCAGGCCATCCGAATCTTTTACATTTACAATTCAGTAAATTTACTAACAACCCTGCTGTAATTAAGGTCTATAAAAATCTTCCCTCCTTTCCTGCTCGCTTTTTCCCCTTACATATCTACAGCATTTCATTATGCTTCCAATTTATTAATATTTATTCCAGTTTTGAAATGTTTTTAATTTTGGAGGATTTACACTGTTCAATCTTGCATCCGATTCTTCATACCTTTCTAATTATGGGAAAGGGGGAAAAAACCATTTAATCTCTAACCACATATTAATCCCCCAAGAACCTACACATTTCTAGATCTTAAAGGAGTAGGAAAAGAAAAGACAGAATGAAGTCAGCAGCTTCTGGCCAAACAGCACAGCATTTTAAGTTGAGCAGAAGAGTTTATAATCCTGACTTTTCTTCACTCAGGAAAGAGTGAGATGTCTCTGAGAAATTGCAATGGGGAGAAGAAAAAGATCAGGACTCATATGAAGTGGTTAAAAAAAAAAAAAAAAGAGAGAGAAATCACAGTTGAGAGACAGATGCACTTATAGTTTCACTGAGTCTATGAAGGCGAGAGGTTATTGTGCAAAGCTGCCAGAGGACAGAGGAGTTAACATATAGCGACTGCACTGGAACTTTTGCCATGACCACAAACAAAAATATTGCTGGCACAGGCTTCCTTTCCCCAGTTCAGGCAGGTTCTCATTCTGTAACACCAGAGCAGCTCCTCCAATATGCCAGACAGGCCTTCGTGCTCATGTCTCCAGGCACCTCTAGACCTGTAAAGCATCAAAATCAAAAATGATTTGGACACACACAAGTTGAGGAGGAGTGACAGGAAAGTAGAGACCTCATTCTGCTCCAACTCCACGAGTCAGGGTCCCCCTGTTCCCTTCAGCCCAGCAGCAGCCATGGTCTGCAACAGCCCAGATGCTTCCCAGGAACTCTGTGAGGTTCACAGGAGAGGCTACACTGAAATCATCCACTGGGATCCACAGCACCCACGAGTCACCCCAGTAGGGTTTGCTTTCAGGGCACCCTTCCAAAGCACATCGCAACAACAAGCATGGCTCTGGGAGCCTCATGATGCTTCATGCCATTGCAATTGCTAAGGTTCATTTCAGTGCCTTCAGACAGTTTGCCTGAACACAGTCCTCCTCGAACAATTGCTGCACCAGCGTGCTGTTTCAGCATCATTCCAATGCTCTGGTTTCTGTCCGGCTGTATCTCTGTGATGGTTGGGTTTTATTATTTAAAACAAATAATTTAAACATTAAAATCAAATTAAAAAACAACATAAAAACCCATGACTGCCCTTTTGCAGTCCTTGCAGAAAGTACAGTATATGCTTGATGCTCCAATTCATTATGATATTCTATTAGATCTGCCAACAGAAAGTGCATTTTGAGTTTCTAAATGTTGTTTCCATTAGAATCAATCACTCCATGCAATTAAGCCAATAGTCTCTCACCATTTCTGCTGTTATGAGCTAAACCATCCTAAATATATTGACAGCTGTCTCCTATAAGATGACACAAATTAGGTTGAGGGGGCATAAGCCTAAATGTCACCAGTGGGAGGACATCAGTTATTCTTTCAGAAATCTACCTAATTTTCATACCCCATAAGGCATTCAGTAGACTTTCTTTGCATTGGCAGCATGCAGTAATCAATGTTTTGCATATTACAATCAATAACATGCTTAAATGTTTAAGTTTTGCATTCTTTTGCGATAAATATTGATATATTACAAACTATGTAAAACTGTTCATTGGACTTTTTGTTTGCAGCATGTACTGTATCATTCAGCAAATAAGTGAGCTAAATATTGTTTGTTACAAAACAGATGTCACATGAAATTATGCCATATGTGCTATTAAACATTTTCCTTTTTTTTCTTTTCTTTTTTTTTCCACAGTGAAAACCAAGATTTAGTTTCAGAAGTGAGTGTATGTGGCTTTTCAAGGATTTGAAGCATGAAAGTAACATCTCTGAGATATTTTTTAAACCTGCTGTGCATCCTCAAATCCATTTTTGTGGGTGGAATCTCAGAGTTTTTAAACATAGATATCTTAAAAATAAAGAAATATGTTAAATGTATGACTGCAATACTCCTACTCTACAGGTTGCACAGATTTATCAGAGGCAAATGAGAAATTCTACAGTTTTCTCCTATCACTTTTGTTTTAGTATTTTTATCACAGTTACCTTTAAATATGGGTATTTTAACATCAAAATTAATATATGCTTTCACCTACCTAAAAAAAATCCCAGCTAATGGCTGTATACAATTTTCTGCAAATATTTTTATACTGAAGTCTGAGAACAGTGGGTGCACGGGACTCACGGAGGTCGAGGATGGCCAATGTAGACCAGTTTCAGAGCAAAACACAGAGCCACTAGCTGCACAAGGAAAGGGAACGCGTTCCAATGTCTGACTCTGATTGTTTTTATAAAGCCATATATGTGAGAGCAGAGCAATCTATATCTCTAGACTTTGAAAGTGTGAACTCCGCAGCAGAGCGAGCAGAATGCAGGAAACATGTTGCTAAGAGCCATACAGTAAAACAAAATCTGGTTGCCACAAGAAGAGTGACATTGGCATCAGAGGCAAAGACACTTACACCCACAAATGGAAACACGGCGCGTTGGGAAAGCTAGAGGAAGAGGAGCAGATGCAGCAGCACAAGGAAGAAACAAAGTAAAGATCTTCAGACTCCATATGTAGTTTTCTTTCTCTTAGTCATCAAAAGGAGGAAGACAGGGTAAACAAAAAGGGAGATAAAGAAATGAAGGTGAAGAAAATATTTTCTTCTTTTTTCCACCCCCAAAGGCAAAATACTTGCTTACGTTTCTAAACATACCATCTCTGTGAGTTTTCTCTGTAATACAAATAACTAATTGCTTGCCAGTGAGCTTTAAAACTGTGAGGAAAAGTCCTTGATCTCCCAGCTTGACGGAGATTCCTGAGGCTTCTAGCCTGTAAAAGCCCTGCAAATAAACTTTAACACTTTGGTGGATGGTTTTCCCCCTCTAACACTACGGGTTTCCATTATGAACCCAGACAAAGTGATCTTGCCCTCTGAAGACACCACACCACATCTGACGAAGCTGCCTTTCCCAGCTTACAGCACCTTCCATACCATACTAAATTCCCCTCCCGATTTCTTATGTTTTCTGAAGAGTATCATTGCCTTCTTCACAACCTACTTGCCATTTGGCAGGTTGACTTAAATTGAGTATTTGTAGAAAAAGTGCAGATGGGGCCACTACAGAGGATCTCTGCCGTGACAGGCTCATTCACACCACCAAACACATGGGAATCAGATAAATAGCGGCTTATTGGCTTACTGAATTTTCCCAAGGAGAGAAGCTTTTCCAGCACAGTGATGCAGCATAGCTCCAACACCTCCAACAAACAAGTCCCACCACCTCTGCCTTATGTTAATAAAAGGCCAATGAACCCTTGCTAGTTTGGTCCCTACCCCCTCATGGCAGAGGGTGATTGGGGAGCTCAGAGCCTTGGCCAACCTGGAGAGGCTGCTGGAGGCCTCCACCACCACAGAGGTGGGTACCTGGTGCTGACACACATCCATAGACCTGGTGCCATCAAGCCCAACAACACCCTGCAGCTGCTGGTTTTCCAAATTTCCCGGCCTAGCATGCCTCGGCTAAGACTAAATGGGGTTTTCATCAATAACTTCAAGAGACAAAGTAGAAGCAGATCAGGCATTTCCCTGGGTTAAGCACGACCACCAAGGAAGCAGATGGCGAACAGTTCAGGAATAGCTATTCTGCAGTAACTTTTCTTGTGGCAAATGCTTAGCTCATGCAAGATGTTCAGCACAGAAAACATGCGCACCTTTAAAAAACCCACCAAACTCATATTTTTCTCTGAAAATACATTGTTTTGTTTTTACCCCTACTTCTAGAGTAAGGGAAGGTTATTTTAAAATTATATATCTAGATGCCAGTGTTTGGGGTGATAGAATGCCAAAGATCTGAGGGTAGGAAAGATTACAGGCAACCCTCCACCCTCCAATTAAACGCAAATATCATTGTAAAGCTTTCTCTTCTCCCTGCCTCCATATTGCACCTTCTGCAGCAAAATGCTTTGTACATGATAAAAATAGCTAGATCTTTCAAACTCCTAGAAGAAAGGTACTTGAATGTTTTTCTTTAAACGTTATATTTTCTTAAAGGCAACATAATGAGGTCAACTGAAGCTAGATTCAAGCTGATAAACTGTGTTTAAGAAAAACCAGAGGTTGAGCGAGGGGGTTCTAGCAGAGGAAAACAAAGAGAATGATTGCAAAAGTCAGATCTCAAAATGTTAATCAGATTCAGAAACATAAAACATGACAATTTAATGGTGTTTGGTTAAAGCTAGAAAATTTTAAAGTTCTAAGTATCTTACATTGAATTCTAATACTTTTTTAATTATTAGATATAAAATGCTTACAATTTTCGGTGAAAATTAGACTTGGTAATTTATATTTCTTGTTTATACAGTACAATTTGCTGATGAAAAAATGTGCTAAACTTATTGATTCATGACCATAATTGTTTAATTATTTATCATTGCAGAATTATATTAGCATTTATAATAATGCAGATGTGCACAAAGGCTAAGAAGTCATATACAGCTTTTGTTTTGTGTTTGCTATGCTGAAATTAGGTTGATCCAGGTTGTGTGTGCATACTGCATGCATATTGTAAGTGTTGCAACTCAGTGTCTCTTGGTTTTACTGGAGGTATAGCAGGTCTAACCAATAGCCGCAATAATGAAAATGCTCCAATAGCTAATAAAGTATATAAATCCAAAGCTAACAGCATGGCAGAAGAAGTATCTCCTCAGACTGATTCTTCTGTTACCACGATGTGCATTAAATTCAGTGCAACACACGCACAGCTGTTTTCTTCATACCACCCACAGCAAAGGAATAGCTCGTGTGTGTTTGGTACAAGGGAAGCCAACAAGAGCTGCACACCGCAAAAATTACAACCAGCTAAACCCTTCTGCATGGGGCCGGGTAAAGAAGAACATAAGAACTCGTGATATGAGAGAAACACATTCCTTTAATTTTCATCTTTATTTTAAGGGATCATAAACACTGGGGGGGGGGGGAAATGACAGATGCCTCACTTCAGTCTCTCCCCTCTGTGTGCAAAATCTATTCCCTCAAGGAACTGCAATAAGACTGACATACATCCCTTTCTTGAAAGCCGCTAAAATAGCTTTGCCATGGGCTTCACAAGAAATTTGTAACAGTAAGTGTGCCTTTCTGGACTCATCCTTTTCACATATTGATAGCCAAGGTTCCCGTTGCCCATCCCCCCTGCACTCTTTTCACCTAACGCTATTTACTGGTGCTACCTTTTCATAATTAAGGGTCCGTATCAAAGCAGTTGTAACACCATTTAAGCAGCTTTTCTAAGGAATCAAATCTAAATGAAAAGGCGAAGTACAAAAATGCCCCATCTTCTGCTGTGCCTAACTGATTTGCTCTGCGTTTTATCCTCAGGGAGGTGCAGAAGACAGGGCAGGAGGACCATTCACAAAAGCAGCTCTGCACAGCCAGCAAGAAGAGCTGCTTGTGTATTTCACATCTACACTTGTCGAGCGCCTCCAAAAGCAGCTGCCCAGCCACGCTCCAGCCCTTTTCGGCTGGATTGTTTATCACAATTCACAGAAGCGAGTACTTAACCTGCTGACTCCTGCATCACAGCACGGGCCAGGTATTTTTTCCTTTTGTTAGATTAATATTGGTGACAGAATAACGTACTCATTAACGGCGATAATGATTATACAGTGAGGTAGAATAGCAATTCTTCCAATGTACCGTACAAAGGAGTCAGTTTCATTAATTAATAAAATTTATTAAAGAATACGAGACAATCAAGGAATACACACTTTTGTTAAGCACCTTCTGAGATGCTGATCACTGGCTCGGTAACATTAAGCCTATCAACCTGTTCTCACAAGGCCACATGTGCCAGAGGGACGAGTGACAGGAAAGCACACCCTGGCTCAGAGGGGGATGAGCATCACCACACACCTCCTGAGCTAGCAGAGGCAGAACCCCACAGTGAGGCTGCAAAGGGCTCCAGAGACAGAAAGACACAGAGGAGCAAGACAGCAGGACAAACCATGTCCTGCACCGAATACCTGCTGACTGCAGGACCAGACCACAAACAGCAAACCCACCACTATGCACTGGATAAATCCCTCCAATTAACAGCAGTGCATAAGTCACCACTCCCAGAAACTGCTTCTGCAAGGTCCTAACCAGATCTTCAAGAGGTTTGGGGGAGGACTTTTCCTGTGTCATCTCAAAACTCTGTGGGTATTATCTCCTGAATTCTCACAATAATCTCTGGGCGAGGCAGCCATTTAAAAAACGGTTACCAGAACCCCACAACAACTTGCATTTTCTAGGTTGTTTTGTTTTTTCCTAAAAACTGGCATTAATTAAAGAATAAATCTATGGCTGAGCAAGGACTAAAATTGAAGTTCATGATTTCAGAGCTATCTTAGGCAGTAGCACCTGTATTTCTTTAAACAATTGTATTCCTACATGACTGTCATGTCAGACTTTAATCCTGGTTACCAACTCGTTGTCAGCAGCTATCTGGGGGATTTATTGGCTTTGCCAAGCAAGGTAATATAGGAGTGTTCAGCTGCACATTCAGTACTCAGAGTTTTATGGAAAAAGTGGTGAGTAGGAGGAAGATTGCTATAGGGGCTGCAGTCCCCTGAATTCACACAGTCATTATGTAAGCTACATAGTAATTTTGATCTTCAGTTCTACCACCGTGAGATAGTAATCGCTCAGTGCCATGCAGAGAGATGCTTAGGACACTGGGAAATGCCTGAATACAATAGACACAGTGACATGGAAACCATTGAGGAGAAGGTATATCTCACCATACTTTCCTTCCTCCAGTTTGTTTAAATGTTAATGTCTTTTGGGAAATAATGATAAAATGAATGCCTACTTTTATTGTGAGCTTTTCTCTTCACTTTAGTTGGTTGCATATCTACATTAAACCAAAAGTGGCTGGTAAGATCAAAATGCCCATAGCCAGCCCACATTTCAGTTTGAAGTGGGTTTTTTTAGATGCCAAGACCTATCCATAAACCAGATAAACACATCTAACAGGCAAGAACTGGAGAACAACTTTTTCAAGTTATGTTTGTTGGCTTGCCAATAATTGCTGCAAAAACGTTAGACATCTGACAAAAAAAGTAACAATTACATTGCATCTAACATTTTTCCCCCTTCACTCTATTTCTTCTTGAAAATACAAGATATTTTGACATCAAAGCCAACAAGACTGTCTCAGGAAGAGGTTTGGAGGTTTGTTTTGGTTCCTGCTCAGGACTTGGTGTAGTCACCAGCAAGTCACTTCCGAGTGTCAGAGTTTGTTATTTTTCTTGGATGTCCAAATGGAATCTAAGCTCATTCAAAACCCTTTTCACAGTGGAAGTGCTTATAACTCTTAAATTGTGACCCAGAACTCGGTATTTCAGCTTACTTCTTTGCAAAACAGCAGACACTCACCCATTTACACATCATTTACACTTCATTAAATGTAAAATCACTATGTGTATATGAGGCTGATGTAACTCAGCAGTCTAAATTGTCCTCTTTTCCACCATCACCAACCTGGAGCAACTGCACATGGAGCAAAGCAGCATAACTTAGTGCAAATTGTCCTGTACCCTTCAAACTGCTGTCCCTGAAGTCAGACTGAGTGTCCTACAGGAACTAACCCAAAAAAGCCACTGCTTTGAAATACCTAATGAATAAATGAGGTGAAGTTGAAATGCATTTTCACAGTGATCAATGCAATGCTTCAATGCTTCCTTGGAAAGCCTGGCTCCTGTCCTCTCAGGATGCCTTTCCCTCTTTCCCATTGTATTTTCATCAATTTAGAACTTAAATCAGCAAAACAATTGTGTCACTTTCAAAAATGCTTGAAACGTGTAAGCGTGAAAATACATTTTGTGTGGCTATGTGCAGCCATGGAAGTATTTTTAATGAAGAGACTGAAGTTGTACCTCTTCTGTTACTTGCCTGGGTTTGTTGTCATCATTCCTGTACTCCCAAGCTATACAATGACTAATAAGAAAGTACAACTGGAGTACAATGGTTGGGTTTTGTCCTTCATTAGGATCATTGTTTTTCATCACACTCGATTTTCAATATTTTTCCTTTAAAATAACTCTTTGAACCAAAGCCTACATTCCTCTCTCGTTCCCACACTAATCTCCTACTTGCCAATCTTCACAATTCATACATATTGCTATATTTGGTGTTTTTCCTAAAGCTCTTCATAATTACATCACAATTAATTCCTTAAATTTAAAAGTGTCTTGAGCTCTCCTAATTGTAGAGACAACCTCAAGAACATTGCCAAATTATTCTAATGGCCTCTAAACCAAACGGCAATGAACAAAAGACAAAAATCACTTTAACAAACCCTCCTCATAAACCAGCATTGTGCTTTTGGGGAGCCTGACTTGTGGTTGCGAATGCTGGGCTTTAGTAACGTAAACTGCTCTTGTCACACAGATCCTATAAACCTGATACAGCCTCCTAAGCTCAGAGAAGTAAATGCTCTAACTCAAGGCCACACAGGAAGAGTGCTAAAACCCCAAATCTTCCAGTTCCTGGATGGATGCCTCATTCACAGACATGCAGAACCTTGACTGGTTTCTTATCCCTCTAACATCCCATAGGGCTTGCTGGAAACCATGATCTTTCAGCTGGAACACATCAGCAGCTGGTCTCTCTTCCTGCTCCTTCAGTCCCCAACCAGGATGTCAATGCCATGTTCACATACCCCCTGAGCATCCACACAGCCCTCAACACAGTGTCTCTTTGCAAGTGCCTCCTGGACTTGAAGAGTTCAGAAAGGCCTGTGGTTTAGTGTAGTCAAATTTCATTCACCAAGAACAAACAAATCAAGGCAAATTAATTAAAGCCCCCCCTCCCCTTTCCCTTGATGGCACTAAACTCTGAGAAAGCCTCTCCAGAACTGTGCAAGCAGCAGCTGAGCCACCTACTCCAGACCAGCCATCTACAAAGTCCTATCTGGGGAGACCTGTCCTGCCAGGTCCTGACCCATTGCCAGTTCACCTCCACATCAAGCTGATTTCAGGGGCAGCACAATGCTGAATCCAGCTCTCTGGTTTTTTTCTCCTATCCTACAAGGCATGACTCCCACTGCGATGCACAAGGGTTACCCCAATATCCTTATCACCCAGATCCCAACAAGAACTGAAACTAAAGAGATGGGGGGAAAAGAACCTTTTAAGAGATCAAGAGTAGTTTTGTCCATGAATACTAAGGATAAAACACGAGACATCTTAATCTTTATCCCATATTCATACATTTATAGCCAAAAAGCAAGGAACAATATCTGAAATGTTCAAAGAATACCATGCCAGCACTTATCTGGTGACACTTGAGATGAAGAAGATAATTGAAAGGATGATTGCATTGGACTTGTTGTACTCCATTGATAAGAAAGGTTTCAGAGAGCCCATTCAGTATGCTCAGCCATGATACAAGATGCCAGGAGAAAACAGGACTGCAGCAGTGACAGCACCTCGGATCTATGAAACGTTAAAATGAAAGATAAAGGCAGCTCTGAAAGAAACAATATTGGGCAGAGCTCGCCCGATGACAAATGTCTAGATGTCAGAGTACCTCTTAATTACTGCCCACTGGCTGTCACCCTGCGTTCCCATACAAAAATCTGCCTGGAAGTTAGTTGCTGTCTCTCCCATTGATAAAGGCCAGTAAGAAAAACACCACCAGCCAAACCCCTGCATGGCTGTTCCCTCGGGATCTGCCAGGGGGCTGACATGAGGTCCAAACCCAGGAGAACACGAGGTGATCACTTATTTTGCTTTCTATTTATTAAACATCTCTTGCTTGATTATAACTAAGCACTAAGTTTTTGCAATACTATCAAAATCTGTAACGGTTTCTATAACTCTCATGATATTCTAAGCTAACTTCAGAGGCAGAGCAATTTACCAGAACTGCAGCTTAAACAAGTTTGAATTTCATTTGCTATATATATGAAGAGAATGCTCTTACTGAAAAAAGAAATGCATGAGCGCACATTAAAGCAGGGCTTTGATTCTGAACTCTTTATCCTGAACTCTGAACAATGGATACTTATGAATCATTTGTGCTGCATACTGAAGCCTTTTGAACTGGTAACAAGAGAAATCAGTTCTGCTAATGCATCTCTCATGCGAGATCTCTCACTCATCCAGATTTTAAATCTGAAACTTAGAAGAATAAAACCATCTTTTTGGAAGGACCGAGAGTATTTTGGAAAACAGACTGGTCAGACGGGAGGAAGATCTCTGGATGGGGCAATAAGGAAATTGTGTACAGGTTCTGATTTTTCAAGACCAGGTGTTTAAAATAAATGTCTGGAAAAGGTGGGGAAGAGGTCTGCCAGGGCAATATTGTCCCTCTGTGTTGCACAGCAAAACTAGATTATGGAGGTCCTAATGGCTAGGATGGCAGGCAGTGAAGTTTTGGATGTGGACAAAACACTGGATTAAAATTTTGGAACCCATCTATAATACTGGCATAAATTTGGTCCTAGCAATGAAAAAAAAAAACCGAAACAGCAGAGCTAGGAGTTATCTCATAAGGAAAATCAGCCTTTAATGGTACTATAAAAATCTTTCTGTAAGCCATCTTTAGTCCTTCCCTACTTCTTACGGTTAAGAGGAAAACGCTCCAAACACAAGGCTTCTAGTTATGAATTTTATATAAGTCTGGTGTAACAAGTTCCATGTTTGAGGATATGTTTCACAAAAGAGATCAAGCTTAGATTAAAAGAATTAAAAGTGCAGCCCGCAACGATGCATGGACAGATAAATTTCTCCAACTCCAGGCTTTTGAGAATTCCTCTTAAACAGTAGAAAAAAGTGTGCAAAAAAGCTACTGAAACTTTTATAAGAGATAAATTGCACAATGCCAACCTGATTAAATTTCAAATGCTATCAACTTTTGCTTAGAGTCTACGATAGGGAGCAGACCTGAATTGAGAGTTCAGCCATAGAAAATGCTTTCCAGGCAGGTCCAGACATGTGTCTAACTGAATGTCCACATTAAATGACAATGTCACTAACGACAGAAGCATTAAAAGACCAAAATGAAGCTCACAATCAGAAGTCTGTATTTCAGTGCAAAATCCACCCTTAACATTTAGCAGCGATGACCTCCAGATGATAAAATGCCTGCAAGTGGCCCAAGCACTAAGTGCACATGCCTGTACAATGGAGGAGCAGCACTCGCACACTGCTAAATCAGAGCCCGTAGGTAATGCTGCAGTAGTTAGGAGCCTATGCAAGATGCATAGAGATAAAACCAGTCCAGTAAGAATAAAGTGGCATTTTTTGTCCCCTCTCCCTGCTATGCAGTCACAGCTCCCCAGTATAAGCATGTTTAGTCCAGCAGTTCCCCAGGTAAAAGCATCACCCCCACGTTACACTATCAGGGTTTTGCAGTTCAGAAAGGGAAAAGAGTGGAATGAGGCAGAAGAGACTCCAAGGCAGCCTCGGGGGGCTTGGCAGGGGCCAAGGGGGCCTGTGATACTGTGGTCCTGGGGAACAGTGGGCTCTTGCCCCACATGTCCCTCTTCTGCGATGACCTCCATCAAACAGAAAAGGTCAAGCACTGCCCTTGCCAGGGCCCTCTTCCCTCCCGCAGGGATGATCTGGGGGCAGGGAACATTAATCAGTGACTTAGTTCTCAACATTTTGGATCCACCTGTAACCCCCAGTGCTTCATAAAACTTTATTCCTACCCTCTCTACAAAGGAATACATACTTAATACGATTAGACAGTGGTAGCATTTCATAAGCACATGCCAGAAATACTTTCTCATATGCCAAACTGAAAGCTTTCTCTCTCATGTTTAGTGACCCTCCAATTGCACTCCTTTCGGGTCACCCAACTGTTACAGTAGCAGCAAAAGTAATGGGATGGGAACAGCAACATTCCAAACACAGGCATCTTTGAGGATTTGTTCAGGAAAAGGGACAGCCTACCCTCTGAAATGCAGCCAGCACCAGGGTAAAAGGGATTCTGGTTTGGGAAGCAGCATAACTTCCCTTGCAGCTTTGGAGAACAGACAAGTTCTGCTCAAGCCAGTTCTGCTCATTTAAAGCAAACACTGGAGGAAGGGGGATCTCTCCTGTGCAGAAAGCATGACCCTGGAAGCCACACCAATTTCTAGCTTTGTAAAAGCAGCCAAAAGTAACTGAAAAGAATGAATCTGTTTTACAGGGCGCTAAGAGTAACATTTAGGTAACCACCGAGCTGCCCTGTACTTGGGACAAGAGCAACCATAAAGAAAGCAGAGCAGTGGTGAACCGCCAAAGAACCGCCAGAGCAGTGGTGCAAGTTCTCATTTGTGATGCCAGAGCTGCTTTATATGCTGAGCTCCCATCCTTCAACAGCAGGTCAATGTTTTAATGTGGATTGGGCACATAAATGCAGATCAATTTATGCATTAAAAAAATCATCTACATGTGCATTTATTTCAATTTCATTTTAGTGAATCAGGTCCTGATTCAATGCTAACTGAAAACCCTTGAAATAACTGCGAGCTTGCTCATAGCCAATTCTGTGTCACCGCTATGAAATTAGTAGTGAAATTAAATGGCTCAACAGTGCTAAGACATTCCCCAACTACTCCAGCAAGCAGTCGCTCACCTCTAAGGTTAACAGGATAAAGGCTGGATAAAGAAACTACTCATTATACCAGCTCTACAAAGAAGCAATTATGAGACTTTATAAAGTGGTTTCAAATATATTTTGCAAACTAGGACTCAGACAAATATTAGTGGCAGCAAATTACAGTACTTAGCAGAATTATCACCAGAAAAGAGACTCTTTTAATCTATAAAAAATATCAACAAAAGATGTAAATATGGACTCCTCAATGGGTGGTATATCTTGAAGAAAATATACATCTAATCTCACAGTGTGTTACCTCCAGTACCTGGAGAGAAGGTTAACAATTCAGAGCTGTTTCCTACAGCTATAGAATATATTTTGATGTAGATTTGTAGATATCACAGACTTAAAATCTATTGTATAATCACAGGGCAAGTGCAAGGAACCTGGGGACATACTTCTCTACAGTAAAGAGCTGGAACACTGGCTTTCATTTTAATCAATGTTATTCCCTGTTTTTAACAAATTATATTTCATTCTGTGGCCTCTTGGTTCTCTTTTCCTCAGTGTAAACAGCAACGGCGCTTTCACCGCCACACGTACAATTTGCAGGCTGCACATTGGCATTACACACGCGTTTATCTCCACGTGCGGCAGGCACGCGGGGGGAACAGGATCACCCTCGCAGCCCCTCGTGACAAGCGCCAGATTATGAGCTTGTTTGTGTCCCTGTAAATCCAGGGCAGCCGTACTTGGGTACCAGCAGATGCTGCTCTGGGTTAAACCACACACACCGTCAGGAACCTGATGGTGATCCAGCAATTTACAGCCCAACATCCCTGTACCTCCCATCCCAGCACTCTCACTCAACTCAACACAAGTGGTGGGAACCAGCAATTACTGCAGGTTTATGCCAGGGTAACACAGCCCACAGGGTAACATTTGCCCATCAGCTCACACGTACTTCAGTATAAATGCCCCAAACACAAAGCTGCAATGCTAGAAGTCAGATCCCTCCAGCTTTGGTCTCCCCTTGCTCAAAGCACATAGCTCTGCAGTGGAGGCCAGTGCTTCAGGAGTGTGACCAACTACTGTCACAAGCAGAAAACACTGCTGTGGCTCCTTGACATTTCTTGCTCTGAAGGAACAGCAATATGTGTGGATTTTAATCCCATCCATTAAAATCCAATACAACCATTGTTTTGGGTGGCACTCCAGCAGGTCTGGGAAGTGGCCCTCATCACGTACTCCACCCTGCTAAAGAGACAACCTCCAGAATGGTAGCAATCACTACAGCTTCCCCCTTCATCTCCACCCCAACCATGCTCCCAAACAGATTTACCTGCAAACATGTTGTAGCTGCCAGCGCTGAGCATCTGAAACCCTCTGCTTTAACCATGCACAAGTGGGAAGGGAGCTGCCATAGGTTCTTTAACCCTTCCTTGCCTCCCTCATTTTAATTTGTGTTAGGCAAGCACCAAAACATTCAGAGGCCAGGTTTTAGCTTAATTAAGAGACCACAAAAATCTGGACAGCCATCCAAACCTGAGCACTCAGACTGTGGGAAAGTAAAGCATGAAAACCACATGCCAGCAATTCTGCTGAAGATTTCTGGTGCTTGCTGCTCTAAACAAGGCTTGAAAACACCATAACCATTTCTCTTGAACTTGAACACTGCAGAGACCTGACTTAAAACTCAGTGCAAACACCTGAGGTCTGGTGCATTATCACTTGCAGCTGCTGATTTTCCAGTAGCCGTCAGTTATTTCTCAGTCTCCTCCCAGCAACACTGGTGAGGATACTAATTCTACTTACATTTTTCTGTCAAATACTCTTCTTTCCTCCAGCAGTTCTTTCATTTTCAAAACCTAAATAATCCTCCCCTTTGTTCCCCAGGTGCTATAACTTTCCCCTTGCTTCTCCACATCTGATACTTGACTCCTGGATGAAACAGCACCAAGCTGCAGAATCAGCAGTTCCTGAAGGGACCATCCCTTTCCCTTACTGTTTGGGTAGTGGTTACTCCATGAGATCAATTAAAAGAAGAAAATGAAAACAGGATTTGATACCTGAGCCCAGACCCTCACCCAACTGCAGAGATAATTTAGCGGTGCTCTTCTGCCCTCGTTTTGTCCATGTTTATTTACGCATCTTTCTGTTGTAAGCATTGCACATTAAAGTCAATAGCCTACCACTGCTTATCAGAAAACAAGTGGAGCCAGACCTGGACTTCTATAAATAAGATTTACTCTATTGGCTAAATAATGACATCTAAACTGGTCTGATTTAACTGACTATGGCAGTTCTTAGAGCAAAATTTAATTACACTTTGTACTTATTACAGTTCCTTTGTGTGCCTCTTGCTTCCCAGCTATTTTGAAATATAGACTTAAGTCTGCTATACAATACATCTCCATACCTACAGTGACATGTGCTAACAGATGGCACCGCGAGCGCGGAGCAGCAGATCAGCATGAGTTGTCAGTTTTGGTGGCCACATTTTCCCTGAAGTTATCGCAGCCCAACACAAAATGGCATGAAATAATCACCGGCCATTTCCCAGGGGCTGGGAAGAGCATGACTCAGCACCGGTGCTTTTTATAACAGCCAAACACTTCACTTTCTAGAAATGCTTTTATATTTATGGAGCGTGTTCACTCTGGAAGTCTGCTAAGTAACCGATGCGCGGGGATGATACTGCAGCCAGAGCCCAGACATCTCAAGTCTCTGGGTGGGCTGGGCAGCACACCGCACCACCAGCGAGGAGGAGGCGGGTGACGGGTGTTTGTGTACATTGGATAATATTGCTCTATAAAATTATATTAGATGTGCATTAGAGGCTGTAACAGAAGACAGTAAGAGCACAGGACATGCACAGACAGGGAAGATAAGCGTGCACAAGGAGTAGGGGAAAACACCAGCATGGCTCTGCCTTCCCACTGCAACCCCACGCTGTGGGACCCACCAGCACTCTCCCCACCAGCTTGCACCACCAGGCACCAAACAGGGAACGAGCCACAAAGGTTGCTGTCACATCCTTCCTCTGAGCTTCACACGCACTTCATCACACTCAGAGGAAACTTGGCACTAGCCTGAGCTGGGGTTCAGCATTACTCAGGACCTACACAGCATGTTAACAAAACACACCATGGCAAAGATACAGGCACAGTTCCTAGTCCAGTTTAAAGATAGGATACCCTCAACATCCTCCACCCTCCAAACTCTCATACTTTACAGCTCCATAGGACCTATCCTAAATTTGCTATCTTGTTGTTACTAAAGTTATCTAATCCACACCCCAAACACCTTTTGGCACAGCTTTACAATACCTGCAAACAGCCTCAGACCTGGGAGCAATGGAGCTGCTGCCACCTCACCAAAGCCAGGGGCACTGCCCTATCACCTGCCCAATTTGAAACCTGTGTTGGCTGAAGACCATAATGGGAAAAGTAATACTCCCCCTCCCCTTCCCCCTCCCTTCCCCTCCCCTTCCCTTCCCTTCCCCTCCCCTCCCCTCCCCTCCCCTTCCCTTCCCTTCCCTTCCCTCCCCTTCCCTTCCCTTCCCTCCCCTCCCCTCCCCTCCCCTTCCCTTCCCTCCCCTCCCCTCCCCTCCCCTTCCCTTCCCTTCCCCTCCCCTCCCCTCCCCTCCCCTTCCCTTCCCTTCCCTTCCCCTTTCCCCTCCCTCTCCTCTCTCCATGCCCCTCCCTGTGCCCAGCACACACATCCCTCAGGGATCCTTACACCAGGGATGTGAGGTTGATGGAGCCCAGGCTCAGCTGGTGACCCCTTTATTCACAGACTCCAAGGATGCAGCTGCCTCCTCCCATCTTGGACCTTCAACTGGGGAGAACTCCCACAGAGGCTGAACTGAACTACAATTAAATGCCAAAACAGGTTTCTCTGGTCCTCCTTTTGGTTTAGCTTTTATGACTGCCCAAACACTGAATACTTATACTTTTTTAAAGGATCCATTGTTCTTCCAGCGATGCCCAAAACCAAGGTCTCAAAGCAACATCTTCCAGATCTTTTATGGGGGAGAATCTGTATTTTTTTTTTTAAATGATTGGTGGGGAATTCTTAGTTTGTGTGCTTGCATGTAGCAAACTAATTACATGCAGCTTTAAATATGACTAAATGGACTACAGACATTGCAGAGGGTAGGTAGGATGTTACTAGGCAGAGAGGAATTTCAGCTGCAAGCCCGTAACTATATTTCACAACCAAACAGGTAGCAGGAAATGGTGTGGGATGTATTTTCTGAAGATCTGAATTTTTGCCATTTCTCTGCAGTGGGAATGCATCAGCACACGATTTTCACCATCACAAGCCTGTGGTGTCGTAACCTACTGCAGAATCATGGCCTTAGGGTTCAGTAAATTAGTGTAAAATAATTTAAATGTTTGCTGTTTTCTTTCAAAATGGAAAAAACCAGAGTGAAAGCCTCAAATGATATCACATGCAAATGACTGGTCTGGTTATATTACTGTATGAGTGTGGAAGTGCTTTGCAGAGCATCTGTGCTGCCGGGTGGGTGTCCCAGGCGCTGCTGGGGTCCCAGTCCAGCAGTCAGAGCTCGTAGGTCCCCGCCAGGTTCCCAGCTCCAGCCCACAGCGCTGGTGACCTCATGGTCGCAGGGTCTGTGCCAGTGGTACCCTTAAAAGAACAGACATTTGAAGTGGCATACACAGCAATATTTTTCCTTTTGAGCTCTAAGGCCGAGAAGAAGAACAATTTAACAGGCAGATGGGTCCAGTTTTAATTACAGCAGCACGACCACAGGCCCAGCAAAACCCCGCAGAGCAGGCACCTCTTAGCATTTCTCTCTCAGAACCACAGCAAAACACATGAAAGGTCATATACAAGATAGGATTTGACACAATAAGATTTCACTCCCATGTTAATGCACCTCAGATCAAGCCTGCAAAAGTGAAATAATAAATTTAGGAAAACAAGCAAAATGACCCTACTGGTTGGTTGGTTTTCTAGATACCATCTACATATTTTAGAAACGTACAACCTTCTAATAGAAATGAATAAACTACTCAACCATAAAGTTGCTATAGAAGATATGCTTGTTCTGATTGGAAAGGGCATCTGCTATCTGCAATATTGATAATACTTTTCAAATTTCATCTGCTTTTGTTTGCATTCTGTGTCGTCTGTTTAAACACACTGGGAATAATAATGAATCCCAGCATTATCTCCACTTTTTCAAGGCCGAACATATAACTTTATCACAAAAATAATTAAAATTCTTTGGCACTCTTGTATCTTTTCCATTAAACGTTATCAAGCAGTGACAATAAACTAACATCAGTCCAAGGCTGCCCATATGCTGCTTTTAAAAAGAATGCATTCGTCCCAGGGTGAGATACATGAATTTTGTGTTTACAGGGTCAAACAATTCCAAAGTTTTTTACACAGTCAGGGCTGCAAAATCTGTGCATGCACACACATGCAAATGCACACGCACAGGCGTACACGCAGAGCTGAGGATAGTGGGTTCAGAGGGAACACCTTCAAACTGCTTTGTTAAAACTTCCTTTCACAGACAAATCTTAGCAGCTTAATAATTTGGAGAACCAGAGATGTAAATATTTTGCATACTTGTACAACACAGTCAATCCAATAAACGATGCTCTGAAACATTCTTGGATGTCACATGCAGTTAATCTCAGATGTAGCGAATGAATTCTTTCTGAACCGAATTTCCTATAGAGAGCTATATATTATCCCCTACACGTGGGGATAAAGTAGGGACTTTATTTTGAAATTAATAATTTTACTTCACCATGTTTATCATCCTTTATAAACCACATTTCCTTTGTTACCCAAGGTAAAGGAAAATACAAACATATCCTCTGTTAATCGTTGCTTGATATCGATTAATACTCATTAGCTATTTAAGAAAGAAGCCACCGACAGTTCATTTCTTCATGCACCTTGTTATTTGCCAACAACAGCCAGTATAGGTTTTAGAATACACTGCTGGAATATCTAACTCCAAAGTCTTTATGATTTTTATAACGTGTGCTAACTTCTGCTTAAAATGTAGTAAAGCAATGATGTTGATCTCATTTCAATACCACATACACAGTAGTGCATAGTAATGCCCTGGCTTTTATAAGCCAGGAAACAGTACCAACTCACTAAACAGATCCATCAGGATAATTGAAGAACTCATTTCAGGAGAACTCCCATATGAAGGCAGAAATGTTAAAAGATGTTAAATTTTCTTTTTGTGTATCGTTGGCTTGCTTGATAAGCAGAAGCAAGTTTATACAGCTTTGCAGCTAGTGTAGAATGCTTAAGCAAGAAATCCATAACTTTTAATATGATGAGATTGTCCTGCTAGGAGAGATGGATTTTTTCCAATATCACTGCTAACAAACAAGTCGAGTTTCCTGTATCAGCACATTTCTGTTTCTACTCTGCAGCACACATGTGCTTCATTTAGAAACAATACATGGCTCAACATTTTTGGCATATTAAAAATGAGACAAGTACGTTAGATTAGTTGATGGACAGGTATCCTAACAGGTTTCTTTGGAGAATGAGTACAGAACCGTATCTAGATAGACACCCTGACAAGGTTGGAAAAAAAGGGAGGGGGAAAGTGTGAAGTTATTTGTGCTAACTTCCCTTCCAAGATTTAGTGGCAATGCTACTTGCCGGAGTGACTGCTCGGTGGACAGATAATGTCACGCAGTGTCTTATTACATGATTTCAAACCCCTGTGCACAATCTCACTTGCTGCAGAAAACTTAAATATGTTTCAGGTAGGAGCTAAATAAAAGACATTACTTTTCATCTGCTTTTTCACTTAATGCTAATATAGTCACTTGTCAGTGGATGTAAAAGTAAAGGAGACAAGGGTTTATTTTTATACCTCACAGAACAGCAACTGGTGATTTCCCTTAGATCATTGCTTTTGTGTGTGCAGGCACTAAGCTTTTTTCTTTTAATATTTTAGACATACTTTATTTTTTATTCAAAACAGTTTTATCCCAACTCTGACATGCCGATATTGTCAGGAAAGGAGGTGCAACGTTTAAACGTTACTGGGTATTTCTCCTCGTTATATCTTATGAATGTAGGTGGTGCATCTCATTAATCCTGGAGCTAATCACCAGGCTCACGTTACTCATTTCTTCGAAGGTTTGGCTGAAGACATGACTTTCTGGTTCACTTTAGAGGATTTATAGCGCATATGTCTCAATGAGCAGTCAATAGGGATGTGGAGCTGAACTGCCGCTCAGACAGGGGCTGCTCACAGTGCAGAGACCTCAGAAATCTCTGTGAGAGATGGTGTGAAGGTGAGGCAGACTCCAGCCTTCCTCCTGCGCTGCAGCCCTGTGCCCCTCAGGCAGGCGAGGGGACCACTCCAGCTTCTTCTGATGACCAAGTCCCTTTGAAGGACTTGGCCCCGGGTTTTGGCTGCGATGAGCGGGCACAGCCACGGCCGCATCCTGTCAAGCCATCAGCGTGGCACATGGACTTGTCCCGACACCACATCTAGTCGCAGTGCATGTGGGATGCAACTGAGATGTGCTGTGACGTTGCAGAACAGAGCCCTGGGCTGTGCAGGCTCTGGAGAACCCAGTGCTCTGAATGAGACAGGCCTGCCTCGGCTGGTGCTCCGCAGAAGGTGAAAGCAAGCTGCAAGAGGTGGCGCTGGTGACCATGGGTAGCCGCAGGGCCTGAGTGCTCACCCCATCACCTCACTTTCAGTGGAGCACAGCATGATCTGGCAAGATGAACCCGGAGCCTTCATTTCCGTGTTTTCTCAGAATACAGCTTCACTTCTTTGCTCTCTTTTTCACCTTCTTCCCTTTTCCCACCTAACCTCCCTTTGGTTTTCTCAAGTATGCACGCCTACTCAATTCAATTAGCCTTGGACACAGCACCGCGGCCTCAGATACCTGTAGTCATTATCCCAAGCACTTTTCATAAGAGTATGGATATTAGTCCCAAAGTCCTGGCAAAATTCCAGCTAAGCTAATGTCTTTACAGTCTAACGTCCCCAAACGTATCTCTTTGATTTAAATAGGGGAGTTAGTCTTCATTTTCTCTCCTTACCACATACTTTCTTACTGCTAAACTTCCTGTCCATGACAGAATAACGCAGGATTCTTTAGTCTTACCAGCCCTTACAACATTTGGTATTTTTCCTTAAGCTGCTGCTTCTGGACTCCTGAGACTGCAAGAATCCCGGTTTCCAACCCCTCCCTTTTTTTAAAAGCAAGCCTCTAATCCTTGTGTAAAAAAGCTTAAAGCACAAAGCTCCAAAACAACCAAAAGATGCAACTCGACATCTATTATTATCCTTAAAATATCCCACGAATTTAAATTAATTCTCGTGTTGTCTGAGTCCTGCTGCAGACGTGCTCCTGTGGCTGGCGGTGCTGGTGGAGCTGCAGAGCCAGCTTTGAAAGCAGTCGTGCCCATCTCTGCCCCGAGCCAACCTGACTCATCTTCCACAAGCCCACACACTTAGTGCAGCAAGATGGTCTAAGTGTATGCAACTGGAGCTGCAGGGCCCACATGTTTTGTGTGAACGGCGGGCCTGGGGTCAAACCCTGTCCCTCTCAAGATTGATCATGGTGTACAGATAGCAAGGGAGCCGGTACACACACCTCTGTGTGATGCTGACAGACATTTTAAGATGCTCTCTCAAGGTTTTGGCTTCCTCTGTGTTTTCCCTCCTGGCAGGATGAGGGATTGATTGCCCAGGCCCCATCGCATAGCTGAAAAGCAGTATGGCAAACCCCGTTGAAAGGCTAAGCCCAGTTCCCTTGTGATGCTGCCATACCCCCCATGTCCCCTCAGCCCCCAATCACACGGGCACGCTCAGGATTTCCGTGGCGTGACTAGAGGGGAGGAATCCCACACATCTCAGGCTCCAGAGGCGTCTGATGTTTAACTCCTCCACACTCAGTTTGGTAGGTTTTCTTGCCAGGGAAATAATGGGGCATTTTGGGCATGATCCTTTTCCTTGAACCCTTGGATCTGGAGATTAAGCCAGGAAAGTTTAAATAGCATTTCCTATTGTCCGCGGTGTTATTTACCATGGTCCTCTCATGACAGCCTCACAAACATTATTCATTAGTTTGCTCACCTAGCTGTACCCCTACCCAGCAACCCAATATTCAAAGACAATCAGCAAATTAATGATTTCACATTTTCAGCCCATTAAATTATTTATTGCTGGTGTCAATAGAAAGTTTTTAAAAGGTAAAATATCTTTGTATATTGACTGCCAATTCTACATGGATGTAATGGCACCAGGCAGTGTACCACATCATGAAATAAAAATTAAATTGTAGTTGGGCTTTTAAATCAACTCAATTAAAATAAAGAGATTCTTGGCTTGATATAGGGAAATATTTGTATTTCCAATTCTATTTGTTAATACATTGACATATGTGCTATTTTTTAAATGTAGCACTAAGTGCACTTTCTGTCAATGCCATAGATTTTTTAATAGACTGAGAAAATGCATTTCATTTCTTCTTATTTTCCTTCAATACATCATTTGGTTCTGCTTTTTTGCCTGCATGAAATTCATTTTCTAATGGAAATATTTGTTTTGTAAATCAAATATGTATTATGCACAAAATGCAAAGCACAAATTAAATTATGTTAATGAAATGAAAGAGATATGAAATGCATATTTCATGGACAAAACATAACCTCAGCAAACAACCATTTCTTGATAAAATCTTTAAACACAATCTCATTCTGTGACAGACATATTGTTAAAGCAGATAGCACCTCATTTAAATGGTTTCCTTTAATATTAGTGCTTAGTATATAATTGTAAATAACTTTTGGGATGAAAAACCAATAATGAAATACTGTCTTTAATAGTTTGCTATTGATGTCAGCATAAAATTTGTAGTAGTTGAATATTGGAAATTGGGAGTGTGCACACATATAGTCAAAAGCTGTAAATGATTGCATATTTAAATAGAGCTGACTAAGGCAAAGATGTTATAGATATTAGTAATAGGCAGAAAATTATGCTGACCTAACATTATTTGACAAAACCCACTGTTTTAAATTATATATTGGTTACACTTAATGAATAATAGATTCTGTAGGTGTTGTTTCTCAGATCATAATGCTGAAGACACTGTATGTTGGAGACTTCTTAGTCATCCTTCTGACAATAAAGCAGATAGAGCTCACAAAGGTCACCGAAACATCAAATTGTACTTATGGGTCTCCATCCTAGCCTAGTCTTCTGCAGGACAAACATTCCCAAAGCTAGGGGCAAAAGTCGTATTTCAGGTTAACCCTGAACAAATACAATGCAAGAAAAAAATCACTTCAAATAAAGCTGGGGATTTCACATAGGCTTTGGGTTGCCGTGCTCTCCTAAGCAGTAGAGTCATTATATAGATTCCACCGATTTGTTGGGTTTCATCACTGCTCTGCCATCGATCAGATTCAAGGGGTTGGCCCGTATCTGCAGCGTACATCTCTCTGTCCTCTCTGCCTCGAGCGCACACAAAATCAAGAACAGCGCTCTTGATACAGAAGAGAATTCTTTGAGACATTTTAGGGCAGCAAAGAATGTATTAAAAACACCAAAGGGACATCTGTCTCTTTTCTACTATACTATTTTTATCAAAAATGCTAAGAGAGGGAAAGAACATGATGCACAGTTAAAAGAGAAAACCAGAACCAAAACTCAGATGATCATTAGAGAGCTGGGAGATGCCTGTAATCTAACAGGTGATAAGGAGACCAAAGCACTTATTTGAATGTTGCTATTCTTTGCGTGAAAGCAGGAGAGCTATACATAATTAATTGGGATCTGCTTCATTTTCTGAAGGAGAACATATTTGTTTTTATATTAAGTATTACAGAAGACACTTAAGATTCAAGCATTGATACACGATAATTGTTTATTGTCTCCTATTTTTCAGGAGGGAAGCAAGACCCACAAAGAAAACAAGGACAGTGTTATCTGGAGGTCTTTGGCTTTTAGGTCACTTTGGCTTTAGGTCTTAACCTGGTATCATAACTGCCCCTAGGCTGGCCAGCAACTTGTTTCATCTTTGCAGTGGATGATCAAGTATCTACACTGATCTGTTAGAGATATCAGCTATTGCCTTTGATAGCAGTGGTAACAGTACAAAAATGGTGAAGTCCTCTGACCCTTTTTGGAGAAGCTCAGAGCTTCTGGACCCACACTGCATCCAGGTGTAATGTAAAACCCACTATGCCACTGGAGCAGAGGATGCTGAGCAAGGCTATAGCTGGGATCCAGCATCCTGAGCAATGCAGTGACCGGTATGCCTGTGATACTGCAGAGCATTGCTCATGGAGCCTGGGCATGGTCAGGGATGACCTGGTTAAGAGTTTGCTTAAGGGGCAGAAAAACCCATGACAAGCACAACCCTGAGTTGACTCCCAACTAATGAAAATCTTAATCCACCATTTAAATTGCCCCCCAGGTAGGGGCTGCTTTCCCTGCTGCTCCTGCACAACCCACAGCTGTCGGGATTGTGCTGCATCCTGCACTGCCTGGGCTTTCCCATCCCCAAACAGCATCTCTGGGTGAGAAAGCATCCCTAAAATGCCTGAGGGGCAGATTGTCCCCAGGCTGTTCGTCTCTCCACCAGCAGTTTGGTTCAATCTCTGCTTCTGCTGGAGAAGGGAGGCTTTGTGCCATCCTCCATGAGCCGTCAGCCACCCCTGTCGAGATAACTTTCCACTTTGGTCTGAGGGATAGACAGGCTTTTCGGTGCCTTTAGTAATTTTCCCAACAGCCTTGATATCAAATACATAACTCAAGATAAGCTTGGCAATAAATACATATAGCAAACACAGTAAGGCAACAAAGCAGCGCAGAACTGTGTGGCTAAAGAGGAGCTCTCCCACGCAGCTTCCCGTCCCTACAAGAAACTATTTATTAATCATACCTGCCCTATTTCCCTCTGTCACAGGCACCTCAGCACTGGGATGGATTAATAGGGACACAGGAGCACAAGCACCCCTTTTGTGAGTAAAATAGGTGACCAATTTCTGCACACCCCTCGTAGCAGGATGGCCACAAAACCTGCACAGTGCTTCCAGAAATGGGAGAGGTCTTGTACAGGAACAGGAAATAAATGCTGTTGAGGTATAAAAAGAAGAGGATAGTGATATGTCTGAATGCAATTAACAGTGTAGCCTACTTTAGCTTCTGGCATAACAACAAAATTCAAACAAAATAAACAGACCAGCTGTGTGAAGCTTAGCTCCTTTTGAACCAGGCCATCAAGCTGTCTCTCTTCTGTAAAGTAAAAACCTTCAAAAAACTCTTGCAGTATCTCCAGACTTGGCAATTTCCCCAGGATAACCCAGTAAACTGCTGGGGGGTGAGGGGAAGCATCCCATCCACTGGAATTTTATCCTTTGGCAAAGGCCAAAAGCTTCCCCAGAGGGAGAATGCAAAGTCAGATCTCCAGATATTCAGAGCTGGAGGAAGATTTCCCTTCCAGTGCATCGAGGAATTCTCCCTGGCAGGTCACAAAGCCATTCAACTGGAGCACAATAACACAGAGAAGGTTTGCCCAGGGTGAAAACATCATAGAGAAGTGACAGGATTTGGGAGCATGACTGCAACAGATCTTGAGGGTCATGGAGTAAAGTCTCCAGCAGCTGAAGGTGATGGTGTCACTGCAGTTTTGCTGGTGTGATATTAATAACCACTTCTATTTGGTCAAACCAAGCTGGGTACTTCCCCTTGCCATAAAACCAGTTCCAGTCTTCCTGTATGGTTTTTTGAGTAGAAACCATGGGACAGATGCTATTCTGAGTCAATGGAATTACAAATATATAAATCAGAATAAAATCTGGTGCCTAACATTTCCGTTGTGTACATACCACCTATAGAAGAATAATGGATGCTAAATCTAAATTGTGCTTCCTACACTTATTTCATAGGAAATACAATTTTTTATCCATTTTATCAATTTTCTAAAATGAATCTTTCCCTTTTTCATTATCAAATTTCGATCTCATATCATTTCCAGCACCACCCCAAGCCATTCTGGAGTTCTCGTTTACATCACTAGAGATTAATATTAGGTGTTTGTAAAAGGAGGATATTAGCTTCTCCCTTATATCTGTCAAAATTAATAACTTCTCTATCACAGATAACTCCAGGTCAATATTAGATTCACAGATGTGGCCAGGAATAAAATGTATGGAAATATATCATCTCATTTATAAGTATCCAAAAAGGAAAGAAAAAAAAAGGAAGTGTTTTCATTATTGAAATTTAGACTGCAACTGTTCAAAAGGTCAAAAGACTTTGAGGGCTGAACATATCTGCCATATGGCCTTAGCCTTTCAAATAGAAAACAAATTGGAGGTCAGCCCAGGGGAGAAGAGAGTAGAGAATTTTCTACAAACAGGGCAAAGGAAGAGACCGGGATCCTCTCCACGTTACGTGTATGCTTCCATCTAAACCTACATTGTGGCCAGAAGAAGGGCTCCAGACATAAATGTTTGTGCAATGATTGATGTAAATACTTGGGTGATGATTGATAATGGTTATGTCTGGCAGATGTCCACCTCCTGCATGGCTGATCCAATGCGGTGCCTCCTGATGTTGTGCTGATTTAAAGGGAATAGCACGTTCAAAGTGACCATATTGCAGTAAGAATATCCTGTGCTCTTGGTCCAGCAGAGACAGTGTTGATTATATTTGTTAATGGACCGTACTGTTGTCTCCTAAAATCTACTGATTTAAGAGCATTAGCAGACACAAAGCTCGTCTGTGGCCTGGCAGAGGGAAGGCAGAGCTTGGCCATCTCCCACGGAGCACTTGTGACTTACAGAACTTTCTAGGACCCCCTGGCACTTGTAAGAGATATGTTCAGATGCTGAACTGCATCCTTTGCATTGGATTTCAACTGGGTTTTTAGTTCCCTAAATATGTCCAGGGCAGGTCAGCTGCCAAACTTCTGATGTAAAAATAATTCTCTTAATTCTGACCAGTTTCACTGTCTTCTCATGTGCCTGCATGACACTGTCCACCCATCCCAGCCTCACCACTGTCAGCACACCATGGAGGCAGGGGCTTGATGGCTTGCACACAGAGCACAGGCTCCAGAAATAAAGAGGAAAAAAAGAGTTGACAATGTGAGATCTATTTTTTACACAGGTTTCAAGGGAGAAGGTGAGATAAATACATGCTGTAGGAATACAACAGAGGAGAAGCTGTATGAGTTATGCTTTCAGAAGTAAATAACACAGGAGCCAGTGATTTAAGGGCTGTTAAATGAATTTTGCCAACTATTTTATTCACTGTGATCAAAATTATATCACTGATGTTCTTACTAATATATCCCATTTGGCTCGATAATCTTTTATTTGTAATTACAGGTGAAGAGGTCATTTTAAAAAGCCTGCAATGGGCTTTAAATAATTATGCTGCCTTTATTTTGTGTTTATAAGCAATTGAGGAGAGAGGATAAAATTAACTAATACTACTTTCTATGAGGAAAATATTAACATGTCTTCAGCTTCTATCTTCATTCATCCAAAGGAAATTTTCCTATTGCTCTTCTCCAACCTGTGGATTTGTGCACCGGCTGCCCCCTTTTCTTCCTCAGGTCCTCAAACTCTGAATGACCCACAGTAAAATCCTTTTAACAAGGCTTTGTTCCTTGCCAACCCAGTTAAAACTCTGCAAAAATAAACAAGAGCCATTCCTTGTTTTTCCTGCAGCTTTGGGATCTGTTTGAAGTATGGAAAGTAGCAGCTCTACCTGGGTGTACTCGGGGAAAGGAAAGCAAAACAGCTGGCCAGAGAAAAGCAATGACTTTAACAGGAAGACTTCCAGGGACAGACATCTATATTCCTCTGTCTTCTTGTTGGGTGTCTTGTTCTGCATTGAGATCACAGGAGCCCGCATGCCCTGCCTGTCCTTCTCTACCTGGAGTGAAGCTCTGGGCATGGGAAGGCACTGGAGGCAGTGTGAACATGGGGTACAAATGCTGCTTACCTCTGCTAACTTCCACTTGTCTCTTTGTCTTGATGCTGATGCTGTTTTTGCAAAGGACCACGTCTCTGCAAACCTAGCATAAAAATCCTCCAGCCTCGACATCTCCGAGTTGTGCTGTGAGACCCTCTCCGCCAGCCAAATGAATGCCGAAGTGTCAAGTGAACGCGTGGCGGCTGGTGCCCAGGACCCCAGGGACAGGTACCTACTGGGCAGCCATTAGCACCGGAGCAGGCGGCACCGCTCACTCCAAAGGTCCCTTCTGAATAGGCCCATTCTTCCTTCTAAGCATCATATGTACAAAGAGATACATCTTTATACAGGAAAGCGTTCCCTGACCCATCTCACCACATTTCAGCTTGAAGTGCTGTTTGTCATCAGTAAGCACTACTCTCCCAGCCAGTGAGTGGTATTTCTCCCTGGAGTTGCTCTCTGCTTTAGCAGGGTGTGAATACCTCAAACAGCGATGGTGCACTATTAATTGTTATTCATGCTTGGCTCCGAGCGGGGAAACACAAAAGCTGCCACATGAACTTTTCTACTTCAAGATGATAACAACATGTATAATATTTCAAAAGATGGGGAAAATATCTCTGTGACCTAACCTCGCTGAACTCACAAAAACAAAGACATCTCCTCCATTGGGAAGAGTAAAGTATTGAAATGGGACTCGGAGAAGATCAATTAATCAGCCCGTTCCCTCATGTACAAACACAACCCTTAGACCTCAGTTCTGAGAGGTTTACACATGTCTCAGCAAAGACATTCCTCACTTTTAGTTGTTTTCCTTAACATCAGAAATTAGGAAGAGAAAAAATACATGTTGCCCCTTCAATCTCAATCAGCTTCAAAGACTGGGTTAGCATTGGGAGCCTCCAAGTCTAACCTCAGTGCTGGGAGATGGGGTTGGAGGACTAAAGGGAAGGAGGAGGAGGAGGAGAAGGAGGAAGGAGGAGGAAGGCTGCCTGTCTGACAATGAAAGAGGTCCACGCAGATAGGGTCTCCTCGTCTGAGCAAGGCTGTGATGGAGAAGGAGGAGACTACCAAGAAGGCAGAAGGCACAATGCATTGCAGATTACTGTTCACAGGAGCTTTGGAAAGAGCAGTTGCAACCAGCTCTGCTTCCCCACCAGCTCAGAGAGGACCTGGGGCAGGGGAGCAGACACCCACACATCACTCAGGGCCATTTACAGGACTGGCAAATGGAGGCTCCACAAACAGTGAGTACATCTGGATGCGAGCACCTGGGAGATTCTCAACAGAAAAGGGCTTCAAGCCATTAGAACAGGGAGATTTTAAAATATCCTTCCAAGATAATCAGTTTTAAGTTGGCACCCATGCAGTTTATCATAAGTTTAGGCTAACTTTTAATGCAATTACAGGACCAAAGATTCCTTTTCTTCTGGAAAAAAAAAAAGGGAGGAGAGGGAGAAGTGAAAAAAACAACCCAGTAATCTTCCACAAGTGGAATGTATTTTTGGTGCATTTGATGGACATTGTCTTACAGGGCTGGGTGGGAGCTTTTAAAAAAAAAACAAAAAGTCTGCAAATATTCATTCACATTTTTAAGTGAATTTACTGCAGCCACGTTGAGTTCCTCCTGGGATTTCCTGTCTGCACACTTTTGAGCAATCAAGTTTTACTGGGCAAATGTTTGCACAAGACAAATTTCAAAATTGCATGCAGAGACAGAATTTTTTTGTGTTTTTCATGCCAGACATGCTTGTAGGCTTCTCCAATGAGCAGGCAGAAACAATATCATGTGATTTATCTGACCCATCACAACCAACCCACATACCTTGACTAACGAAGATCAGACACCCACAGTTGTTTGTGATCAAGACACAGAGTTGTTTTTTTAATTACAAAGCTATCCATCAGTAATTTCAAATAATAAGTAAATTGGAGGGAATTGTGATCTGTCTCCAGATAGTCTGTGAGCAGAGAAAGCAGCTAAATTTGTTGAATAAATTATTCATTATGGATTATTCGCTCGGCTCTACTGCAATAGCAGTGACATTGTTTAATTTAATAGCACATTAAGGGATCTTTTTCCTTACACAAATGAGTGCATTGCTCCCAGCAACTTGACTCTTGATGATGCAATACTGGAAACCTGTGGGAACAACTACCCCTGACCAAGGCTTTGAGTAGAGAAGACCTTCATAATATACCAGGAACGATACTTGGCTACAGTCCTTCTGTAGGGATACAAACTTGCTTGGCAAAATACAGAGCTATGTAAGACTTGTAGAAAACCCTAGAAACCAAGTGCATAGGTTCATTTTCTTCAATGAAACTTGACCATGCTTTGAGGTGGATCTGAAAATCCAAAAGCCAACGGAAACCAACTTTTATTCAGACCTCATTTGATCCTGGAAAGGCAAGTTTATTTTATTTGAGCCCTGTTATTTCTTCATCCTCCACTGCAAAAGTCTAGCAACTCCTCTTCCCATCCCCAGCTATGCTGGAGCCCAAAACTCAAGGCTGAACTGAAGGACAGTGAAACTCTGCCAACCAAACCGACCCTCTTTGAACAGCCACTGCAGGAATACCAGTTCTGTTGCTTTTATCAATCATGTTGATTCTCCCTGAAGATAATATAAAGGATGATGAATGTTTTTATAGCTAATTTACAACTAACTACCCATGGAGGAAATGTCTCTGGTAACTTTTTCCCTCTGAGAAATGAATGTCTTAGAAGTCCCAAGGATCTGGTACATAAAGAGCTGCAAAATGTTGCAACGACCAGTTGTGGCCCAGCAAGGCCAGGGCAGGTGGCAGAGGCTGAGGCTCAAGCCCTCAGAAACCCTCCTGCTGGAAAGCAGGATGTCTGTGGGACCCTGCCTATGAGCAGCACCCATGAACATGGGAAGGGGCTCTCCTCAGCGGGGTAAATTAGATTTCTGCCCTTGGTGAGAGAAGAAATTAAATAATGGGTATCTCTCATTTGGGTTAAGAAGAGCTGAAAAATCCCCAGTGAGTGAATGCGTCAATGGGATTGCATTGCCCAATCGTGGCTGCAAAATGTCTTACCCTGAAATATCCTGGTTCTGGCCCAAACACAGGCATGTGCAGTGATCCCTGATCTGCTCTGATTTATCTCCTCTGCGCTTTTTGACGCGGCACTTCTTTAAAACAGGGCTCCCCCTGAGGAATGACCTGCGGGTAACAGGTACAGTGCCGCCTCCCAGGCAATCTGTTACAGCCGACAAGAAACAGATTTCTCAGCCCTAACAGACTCCTCTCCAGCACGGAGCGTTTCCCACTGGCTCTCTCCAGCACCCGTGCTGTCGCCAAGCAGGCGGTGCCTGGGTGTCACCGCTCGTGGCTGTGCTGACAGCGAGGCAAGCCACAGTCCTGGCACCCAGGGCCCGACGCAGCACGGACAGGCACTCAAACACATGACCAAGAAAGCCTGTGCCCATTCGTGCTGTGTCAGATACTCAGTGAATATTCCCCTTCCCCTGACAATATTTTTTTCAGCTAGCATCGTAACTCAGCATTGAAAACAAGGTGGGAAACCTTTAGCAGCCACTTCAGGGCTCAGATGTCTGTTGTTTACATAGGTACTTACAGTATATGTACAAAAATACCGAACAGTTTCCTGGCCATTCACTTTCTGCACCATGTTACAGCTATAAAACAGAAAGAGGAGTCTGGTGAGGGAGCAAAATCAAAGAAAAAGCTAGAGGGCACCTACAAATGCCAAAACATTAGAGAAAAGCGAGAGCGATGCCAGGAAAATTCCTTGAGTCTGGCCAGAGCAGCTTCACCAAGCCAGCGGCAGGTACAAAAAGAATCCATCCAGGGAGGTGCAGGCCTTTCTCCTTCCCTCTTCTGGTAAAACTATTTATAACCCCTTCAATCATGCATTATATTTAATATTGAATATATATTAGATATGAAGATGTTAAGCCACAATATTGCATTCATTTCAGCCTATCCACGGGCAAGTTGCCCTGTTACATCTATACCATATCATTCTGCCTATAACCTTAAAATTGAAATGCCATGTCATATTTTCTACCGTCAGTAGCAAGTGTTATCTTACCTTACATTCTATTATATCATTGTACTTTCCTCCCTGCTTGATAAGCTGTCAATATTGTTTTGGCACAAGAAATTTCCATCTCATGCATCAGATGATCTCCATGACCTTTAAGCGAGTTGCCAGTAAGATAATTTACTCACATTGTTGTGACAAAATAATATCTCTTCTGCCCAGGTCACATGACATGATCATTACATGATTTCCCAAAAATGATTTAATTTTGCACATTTTGGGGGTGGAAGACCTCTGTGGAAAATTGAAATGACTAGATCGCTTATCATTTCTGTTAGCTACAAAGAGTTAAAAAGCCTACTTGCCATTGCATCACCCGAGCAGCACGTCCTGAATTACCACATTACACACAACTCTCTTTTTTAAGTGAAGTCTCTTTATTTATTTATTTTTTAACCACTCAGTCTTGCACAAGGAATGTTTAAATACAATCCTCTTTGCAGTGTCTTATATTAGCAGGAGGATGTGATCACAAATATCACATCCTTTTGGCATCTTTTTGGCTCTCTGTGCATAACAAAAATGTCAAACAGATTTTAATGAAAGGCTGCATGCTTGTGGGTATTGACAGTTTGACACAGAATCCTAATTTTCAGATGTCTTGTTCTTACTGTTTTTAACACTCAAATACCCACAGTATAAGAGGAAGGCACCGAAGTCACAGAGGGACGGTGTTTATACACCACCCTCCCATTCTCAATGGGCTCTGCTCAGCGACGGGCCCAGTTCCTGCGGGTTTTGACCTGAGAGTTTTTGTGGCTCAGCTGCAGTCATGTCTAATCCCAGTTTAGAAACCAAAGTATTTCTTTTCCTCACCCGCAGCGCCCGGGGTCCTGCCACTGCTGTACCCCCACGGGGTGTGTGGGTGGGGGGCAGCAGGGCAGTCCCAGCCAGAGATGGGGCATCGAGGGAGGTGCATGGAGTTGCTGGGGGACCCGTGGACACCCCAATGAGGAAATGCTTCCTGTCTGCTTGCACGCTTCATGCCAGCTTCATGGGCTATGGAGACCATCCCAGGAGGACAGCAGAGACCAGGAGAGGTCTTGGCACCAGGGGTCCCTCAAGGTACCCATGCACAGGGACCACACACGTGTATATGTTCATATTTATTTATTTAACTGCAGTTGGGCTTCCTCCTCCTGTGCTCCCTGTACTGAAGTGAGTGACAGCTCTTTGTTTCTCTGTAGAGAACATGTCAAGACTTCAGTAAGGGGCGGGTGGATCCCTCCATCATTTCACTTGACTACTTCCTATCACAAGCACCCTGTGCTGTTACCACTGGCTACTTCTGCATGTAAGCAAGGGAAGATCAGAGCAACTGTTTATTTGATGAGATATTAGAGAATAATAAAACTGAAATTAGAGCTGAATGACATCAGGGAACTCCACTGGGTAGGATATTCCCCAAACTTTTTTGCAGGCAGAAGTTTAAGGCAGCTATTATCTTTACAAGCTTTAAAACCCCTCATGGCCATGGACTCCACAAGGTCTTCTCAGGACTTTCCCCCACCCCCATCCTGCTGCAGTGGGGCAGAGCAGCTCTTCCTGGGGGTTCTGCTCCTTGGAAGTGCCCTGTTCTCACTGCATGCAACACTGATTATCCTCAGTATTAACGATGCCTCTCAGCTTTGCAAGTTTCATAAGCACATTCCCTAGCCCTCAAGATGAGGTGGGACACTGTTCCCCAGAGGCAACAGCTGGCTTCTCCCTAGACCAGTACTTTGTCTTTCAGCATGACCCAGACCCATCTCCCTCCCCTCTCTTGCTGTTCATGTACTTATCTTGTCTTAATAATTTCCCACGTGGCACTGTATCAAATATTTTACTGCAAGAGATGAGATCTACCTGATTTCTTTTATCTAGAAAATCAAAGATCTTATCAAAGCAAGATATCAGGTTCATCTGGTACAATCTACACTTGGTGCAGCATTTTAGACCATTTTGCAATTACTTCTCTGGTTATTATTTCTCCAAAACTTTGCACCTAGCAGACCAGCTCAGCAGCCTCCATGGCCTGGCTGCATCACTGCACGACCGAGGCCACATGGCCACAGACCATTCCTGTGAGGGCTGCCTTCCTCACACCCTTTCGTATACGCAAAAAAATTACATGAAGCACATATTTTTTTATAAATTACTGATTATGTTATTTGTTGATATAGGGCTGTCTCTGATCTCATGCCTCCATCACCTTCTCCACCATTCCCCACTATATGTGTGTTAGATCATCTAAGACAGCCTTGGGAAACCATCATCGTTGTCCGGTTCTCATGAGTCTGCCGCAGGGACTCACAGCTCCAGGAACCAGATGCAAGCCCAGGTGGGCTTCAGAAGCCCATCCAACACTACAGGGTTTTTTCAGGCAATTTAAGCAAGTTTGCATTGCTGGCAAAACACTCCCTGCAGCTCTGCATACAGCACCAAAGAGAATGCCTCAGCATAATGCCCTATTGACAAAGCCTGAACTATAATACATATATTTTGTACCTTTTTATTGCGTTCATGCATGTTGATTCATGGCTGTTTTATCAATAAAAAAGCCCCGCACAAAGTCTTACACTATAACTGTCACCAAAAGTTATTTATCTCTAGGATAATAACAAGTTTTATGTGGACAGAGATCCTTGGTGGCAAGATGTTGAACCATAAGGAGGCAGACAGAATGTCCTGCTCTGCACTAGCACTTCCCTAAGGGGAGCTGTTGGTTTCTCTCCACTGTCCAGAGCACGCAGGTGGCATGCCGGTATCTATACGTCCACGTTCATGAAGGTCATGTAGGCATTGGCGTCACGTATTTACAAAACTGTTTCCTCCTAAAAAAGGTGCTAAAAGGCCTACAACACGCTTGCAACAAGACAGATTTAAGAACCATGAAGTTAAACACTTATCAAAGTTGGAAGCCATTAATAGCCTCTCATCAATTATACCTCGGAAACAATTACAAAGGGCCAAATACTGCAGCCCTTCACTGAGCAGAGCTCCCCTCGAGGTCACTGAGAGGGTTGCTCAATTAAGAGCTTCAGAATTTGGCCCAAACTTAGCACTTTACATGTCGTGGTATCTATTTTTATGGCAGAGGCTTTCAGGCAAAGGTCCCTGGCACAGCCAGGAGCCATCCTGCTCCCCGAGCCTGAGGTACAGAAAGCCTTTCCTCTCTCTCTGTATTAACACATGAATGAAACCACAAAACTTTTTCTTGCCCTTGCACAACCTCTGGGGTTGAGGTTTGAAGCACACAAACACAAACGACTCAGAATGCTCATTAAAATCTGTTTGATTAAATTTACCAAAATGTGCCACAAACTTCCACAGGAGGAAAAAAAAAAAAAAAGCCTTAACTTTTGAATGTAAAAAGGATGTAAATATATTCCTGGTAAACCTGACCTTTGTGTGCTCTACAAACTGACGATAGTCTTGTGTTTCAAAGATATTCTTCCTTGAAAAATATCTATTGTTGTGGCATTTCCTTGGCTAAGAAGAAACAACAGAGGTTATGCTTTAGCTATACACAACAATATTATTTCTTCTAATATATAAATGTGCCAAAAGGTACATATATAAAGAACGCTGATAGAGCTCCTGAAGCTGTTCACTGCTTCCTATTGTTACAAACAATAATTTGAGGAGAGGAGAAAAAAAAATCCCACAAAGAAGGATTTCAGCTTAACACGAGCAATACTCCTCCTGCACATCTTTCCTTTTATGCAGTTTTGTTTCAGTGATTTGAGCATGTTCTAATTTTGTCATTCAAGCCATCTGACTTTCACTGCTCTATACAAACAAAACCTAATTTAGTCTGAGATGTTTTAAGTCATAACAATGACGGATGGCCAAGGTTCAGGTGTGCTAGAATATTTAAATACCTAGTCTATATTTTCCTGATATAAAGACAGGCAGCTTTTTGTACTCTGATTAATTATGATTTTGTGTCTGAAAAAAATAGCTCTTTCTATTCTACATTATTAATTGGTTATTTAATTAGGGATTCTGGTAGCTTCAGATGTTGGGTAGCTAAAATTGTGCTGTGGTTTAAAAAAAAAAAAAAGAAAAAAAAAAAGACTAGCTCCATACTGTTGCCTTTTTGTATCTTATGAAGGTCACAATAAGATGTGATTGTTTGGCACAGCAGCAGTGAATTATGCCACCCAGACAAGCTTTTAACCTATGTGCCTTCACTCTGAGTGAGACACACAGGGATGTGCTCTCTTTAAACAGTTCTCTATTGAAGAGGATTCAATCACCATAATGAATCTGAGGCCAGGCAGCAATCTTCTTCACTGAAAGAATTTCTAAAAGATTGTAGAATTTGTAAAACGAACAGCTCACAGACTAAATGGCTGTGTGGGTGAATCAATTATTGCAGGGCTCGCAGTAGTCATAATATTTAGTACATATCATAGAGTGTTTCAGGTACAATAAGATATGCTAGTTTTTTTCCATTCCTGCTTGAAAGTGGTGTGTGCTCCACCAACTTAGTCAATCTTCAGGATCTAGTTAGAACTAGTATTAAGTCAATAAAAAAATCCATCTGCAGCTGCAGTGCGTGTACCAGGATCCGAGGGACTCACATTGCCAAACAATAATTGTATTAAAACGTACACCGCTGAGCTGCTCATCGGAAAAACACATGATGTATCGTGAAACACAAAACACATCAAGGGTTGAAATATTTTTAGAGGTACAGTAGGGCCAGTGCCGAACAGCTTCCTTATTAATACAATAATTATTTTATTTTGACAGCACCATTTATAACCATATAGTCTGTGTCCAGCTACCCGTATTTCCATTAATCAATGGATTTGAAGACAACTGTCATCATTTCATTTTATTATGACTTATAGGTTCATTGCAGTTCACTTAAAAGTTGCGATGAGCAAGACACTGGTGGGCAAGACCTGGACCTTCATGGGCTGCCGAGCGCTCGTGCCCAGCGCTGGGCTGGATGGCAGTGAGCGGCCATGCCCTAAGCAGTGCCCGGGGAGACAAGCTGGGATGCAGCAGGGCAGGCTGGCTGCTGGAGAGCTGCTCAGGCCGTGCCGGTGGGTTAAAAAGCTGGATGGGCACAGCTCACAAGTCGATCATGCAACCCACCCCTCGCTGCGATACTGTGAGAGTGAGCAAGACGGGCATGATTCAGCCTTGGAAAGGGAAATACTACATCTAAAACAGCAGGTCTTGACAGCACCAGAGCATGGATGCAAAGAACCTGAGGACACATCTCAAGCCTCTGGCCTGGCCACAAGCTTGCAGCACCCACGCTGCACCCAGCCACCTGCACATGAGCCCCAGCACCCAGCTCTACAGTTCAGCCATGCCCAAGCCACCTTGTCCTGTCACAAAGCCGTGTCAGAAACCAACAAACGCACTGTCACATTGTGCACAACCTCCCCTAAAACGCGTGGGGCTAGATGGCAAACAGGGTGTCCCTTTAATGAAACGACAACATATTAAAAATTATTACAGCTTCGTCTTTTCAGGTTTTAGACAATGTAATGTGATTTATTCAAAGAAATGCTGATGATTAGACATTAAATGGCACTAAATATTCCACTTCCTCTGCGCTGCCTGATAAACTGGTTTCATTAACATTATAAGTAACAAAAGTTTCCATTTCAGTCGGCCCATTTTGTTTTCCTCACGATCTAAGTTGCAGCTGCACAGCACTATATTATAGGGACCTCGCAGAGCGGCAGCTTTGGGCTCTCCATCACTCCCTGTGGTTAAAGGGACCGAGCCGGCTGCAGACAGTGTGCGCGGGGCCGTCCTGGCTCAGCATCCTGGCCCCCTCCCACCAGAGGTCCCTGGGGGCCACTGGCAGACCCCTCCTAGCTCAACCCGCATCAGCACCTCTTCATCTCAGTGCCCAGTCTGCAGGGACAACCCCCCCAGGTCCTAGGTGTTCATCCCCGGGGGTCAGCACAGTCATCCTGGCTCCACTGACATCGCTGTCACTTTTTCCCCCCCCGAAGAGATTTTTCTTTAGCCGCAAAGCCTGTCCCTACTAAATCATGTGCCTCAGCCTTAAGTGCGGGTTAACATTTTGCCCTGAGTGGAAGCCACCGTATTTGTCAAGGATAGTGCTGTGATTTATCTCTGCCAGCCCTATAGAAGAACCCACCCTGGGCACATCTGGATTTCCAGACCCCACCGTCCCGCCTGCTCTCTTGGGGACCACACAGGCCTCAAAAGTGCCGAAACCATGCCTGACTCCCCATTGCTTCAGGCCCTGTCCCTGGTACCACAGCCCTGTGGCATGGGGTAAGGATGCTCACACATGGTACTGTGTTTGCACGGCGCTCATCCAGTCCCTTCCCCAGCCTTTGGGCACATCCACTTCCTGTCAGCCAGACCCCCTTTGCCAAGGCCCGCCAGCCACTATTCCACAGACCTTTGGAAAGTGGGACTGCAATGAAGGCGCATGCTGGTATCTGAGGTAACACTGCTCCCGCTGCTCACTCAGGGTGACTGGGGGGTATTTTGGGTGGGGGGCAGCCCCAACCACCTCCCATCTCTCCCTACACAGGAGAAGGCAAATCTCCCCCTGCACCCTCAGACCGCAGACTCGACAGGGCAAGGCAGCCCTAGCTGGTCGATGTAAATCTGGAACCACTCCAAGCACACCAATGGGCTACTCCAGATGAACCACTGCATATCTCTCTGCTGAATTTGGCTCCCCACCCTGTGGGATTAGAATCAGCCCTCACCCCTTCTCTCAGAGAGCATCCCGGAGCCCATGCGAAGGAGACCAGCAGCACTGAGCCCGGGCACCACATCCCTTCCTCCTCCCACGTCTCAGGTAGTGCCTCCATGCACACACACAGATATTTAGATAGCTATATATTATTGTTTATGTAAAGCCATAGCTTTCCCTTGATTGCAAGGCATGGTGGGGCTGCTGATGAGGTTTGCTGTTGACATTTCTGCATTAGCTGGCTTTTGTCAATCCTGGCAGGCTGAGAAATTCTATCTTAAGGGCTGTTCTTTATTAAATTTGCAAGATACAAAACTGTGACTGACTCTTTTCTTTGGTGAATGTATAAATAATAAATCCGGATCGCTAAAAATAACAATTAAAATATTGCTCAAATTTAAAAGCAAAAAAAAAAGGGAAAAAAATCAGTAATTTTCAGACAGCTTAGTGAGGGCTGTGAGAGCAGAGGCGGTGGGCAGCATGTCTCCTCGAGGGCTTTTGACAGCTGTCAATATTCAAAGAGCTTGAGGAGGGGGACGGGGTTGGGGAAAAAAAAGGAGCATGCCTGAGCCGAGCCACTATGTGTTTTACCAAACTTTGTCACAGAGTCTTTTATACAACTCCTTTATGCAGGATCTGTGACATAATTCCTATTTTTTTCCAACAGCCATTATATATGATAAATAAAACAATGCACTGAAAACACTGAAATCTCTCATCAATGTCTTTGTGAAAAGGGCCCAGATAAATGAGTCTTGGAATCAAAGGCAGATTACATGACTGACCATGTATCATCCTCTATGTATTGAACATAGTCTTTGTAAAGATAGAGCGGTAATAAAAAGTGGTATTGTGTGCTGTGAAAGGCTGTGTGGGTCTGTGCATGACTAATCTGTCTTTCTGCATTATTTTATTCAATCTTCTCTGACTTTATGCCTTTGACATTTTTGCTACACTCAGTAAATTTGAGTGAATAGGCAATTTTAAAGAATTTTTATAGGGCTTCAGAGAAGTCATACGCAGACTGTATCTTTGTTCAGATTTAACAGTTTAAATATTTCCTTTGTCTAGGATGCAGAGTAATCTTTAGGCAGAGGAGAAGAGGGGGATGGGGTAGGAAATGCCTAAACCTCCCTTAATATTTTGGCAACCTTTTGGTGGAGCCGGCGGCGGGAGCAGCGCGCCGGGGCCAAGCCTGATGGGCCTGGGGCTCCCCAGGGAGCTGGGGAGGGGGACACACACCACCAGATCGGGCTCCAGCACGACAGCCAGCCAGGCCACGCTCAACTTTACCGCCTCCGCCAAAGGGCTGCGGGAATACCGGCTCTCTCCACGAAACTCAAGTGGGAAGCAGATGAAATGTTTAAAGGGCTATTGTGAATATGGGCTTAAATATCCTCTTGCATCAGCCAATTTCTCTGACAAGATATTGCAAGGGTTGCTGTTTCTTAGTAAATAATGATTTTATTGCATCTCTTTAATGAACTGATAACGTGATACACAGTAAATTATCTGCATCTATAACATTACTGAGGATAAGTAGCGTGGTTTTAGTAATTTATACCACAGAGAGACATGCATTATAAAAATAGGAAAATTATTTCCTTTGTTAAATTGTGCAGAAGTCTTTACCTGAGGAACACCAGACAGATTAATCTCCGGAGATCCACTCGCTTGTATTTAAGCTGTTGAACTGTTCGCTGTTTTTTCCTCGGAACAGTTGAAAAAAACATTTTGCAAGCCAGAATTGACACTGTGGGTATTGTTCCTGCTCACACAAGTTATTAAAATAATTACTAAGCTATTTTGAGGTAACTTGAAGCTTTCTTTAAAACTTAAAACCAAATCTGAAGGAATTAGCATAGATGATTTGCATTGATGAGAGCCAAAGTCTCACAGACAGCTCACCTGAGCAGCCCCTGGCAACACCGCCCCAATTGCTCACCGCACCCCTGGGCACCCAGGGCCTCAGCAGGACTGAGGCAAGGTTTGCCAGGTGGGGTGGGTCTCAGCAGTGGGATCCAGGGATGCCGGGGCTGTGGCGGGCATTGCTCAGGGGTGACTCACACCAGAACCAGCGGCATCGGGACCCACAGCATCACATTTAGCCTGCTTTGGCAGGAGGGTTGGACCCGATGATCTCTTGAGGTCCCTTCCAACCCCTATGATTCTATGATCACCTTGTGACACAATGCTTATTCCCACTCCGGGGACAGAGGCAGTTTCTGCTGCTCCCCTCTGTGCAGAAGAGCCCAAAACTACCTACGGTCTGCAGGCTGGCTACAGAGGGCTGCTGTGCTTGCTGCCACAGGGTTGCCCCTGGCTGCAGCAGGGTGCTCAACTCCTATTTTGGCTGGGGCAGAGGCCAGCACTGACTGTCCTCACCAGCTACCGATAGCCCATCATGGACTGAGATCTTGGACCGTCCCCCACGCAAGTGCTGGGTGGGTGATCTATCCCCATGGGGCTCCAGGCTCCCCAGGGGACACCCCACAGGGAGGTACCATGCACCGATGGTTTTCTCTGAGCTGGCTGTACACACAGGGCAGAGAGAAGAGCCATGATATACTGGGGGGAAGGGAGGGAGGAGGGTGTTGTTTGGGCTGGTGAGTTTGGGGGGTTTGTATGTTCTATTTTCTGTGTTGGTATCACCATTAACCTTTCAAAGAGATCAAGCCGTACGAAGGAGCCGGGATCCCGGAGCACTCCACAGGCTGGGTCGCCCCATTAACCCACAGCCCGTCCCTCCGAGAGGCACACGCCGCCGGCAGATTGCGGTCGGTCTGTCTAGGTGGAATCACGCTTTAGCAGCTTACTTCAAAATTTTAACGGGTAAAAATTCCCCACCTCGGTGCCAGATTGCATCATGAATTCCCTCTGCCTCATGCAGCAGGGATGGAAAAATACTACTTTTCATCCCTGCACAATGCTGGGTGCAAGTTTCTGACAACGAGCGCTCTCGTAAGCCTCGAAACGTTGGGTAATATGATTCATTGATAGATCTCTGATAATAGATGTGGTTGCTATTACTCCGTTACCACATCAAGGATTACTCCTGCTCCCTGGGGAAGGACGCGGCACCCTCCTCCTCGTGAGCCATTACCATAAAGCGGGGTAAACAACAAAAATACCACCTTATCGTTAGCCGCACGGAGCGGTTCCCGTTGATTTATGACGCTGAGCCCTGGAAGGCTGGATCAAGCTCCAAGTCCCTCTTTCGCAAACGTCGCTTTCACGAGACCCTCGTAAAACACAAGGAGCCGCCTCACCTGGGTTTGTTTACACACATCCCCCCCCCCAAAAAAAAAGAGAACATGTTTTACAACTTGCAGGAATTCTTCCCAATATTAGTTATTAACGACCCCGAGCCGGCATTTGCATTTTTATAACCTTGTTACTTAAAAGTGAGACAGTAGAAGGGAAGACTTAGCGACAGCGTTCCCCGCGCGCTTTAATCCCAGCCTGAGCTTTTTATGCTTGAGAGCACCTTATGATGCTGTAACTAACCTCAAACCTGGAGCAGCGGGAGGGCAACAAACCCCCGAATACAGCAATGTCATGCTTTACAGGCATACTCTCCGCAACAGCATGAATGAAGGGAAAAAAACCCCGTTGCCTAGGCAACGCTCTGCTCTTGGTAATTATTACTGTAACTGTCTGCACACCCCACCTATAACGGCGATGAATAATAAATTACCCGCCCTGACTGGCAGCTCTCCGCCGCCGCGCCTGCTCGCCGCTGCTACCTACCGGCGCGCGCGCGGAACTGCGGGGCGCCCGGCCGGGCCCCGAGCCCCGAGCCCGACCGGGCCTCGAACCCCGAGCCCCGAGCCCGACCGGGCCCCGAGCCCTGAGCCCGCCTTGCGCGCGGCCCCGCAGCGCGGAAAAAGCCCGCCTCGAGCGCGGCCGCGTTCCTCCCTCACACCCCTTCCATGCCTCACCCCCACTTCCTTCCCTCCCACCTTCCTTCCTTCCTTTCCTCCCCCTTCCTTCCTTCCTTCCTTCCTTCCTTCCTTCCCCTTCCTGCTTTCCTGGCTTCCCCTTCCTTCCTTCCTTCCTTCCTTGGAAGCAGGGCTGCCACCCAGTTCCCACCACCACTGCCAGGCTCTGCTGTGAACCTCTGGCCAGCTCAACACCACCCACAGCAAGGCGAGGCAAGGCAAGGCGTGCCATGTGCCGTTGGTGGGCTGCCATGCCACCCGGCGCCCAGTCGGAAGACGGGCGTGCTTGGAAATGGGAGGGCTCGGAGTGACGGGCTGGATCTGATTTAGAAGGCGCAGCGGGAGTTGGCAAAATTTGCACACCGTGGGGTTAATGTGGGTTAGAACGGAGCTATTTGTACTACAAAAATATTGCATACCAGATACACACATCTGATTTCTTTTAATCCCAGCTCATTTTTTGCAACATAAATCACTTTGTTAAAGTGAACAACTAAAACAGCTGGTTTAGACACTCTCGAAGCATACCAAAATCTGCTGCTTTAGATGCTCTAAGTGAGCAATGAAAAGTGCTAAATGCAACTAGTCTTACAGGAGAGAGAGGGAAATAAATCCCACTTACCTCAAAGCACATGTCCCAGACTCCAATGACCCCAGCCAGGCCGGCAACTCCCAGCACGACCTGGCTGCACCCAACACATGGCATCTGCTGCCCTGCCTTCCACTCCTCCGGGCAGGGTTTCCTCAGCATCCCCCACACAACTACTTCTCTAGGCACAACCAGGTGCCCAACTTACCTGTGGCCAGTTAACGAAGATGAGAGTCAGGTTTGCCTCCTGGTGAGGAATGGCAGTTAAGCAGGCACTTTGCAGTGCACGACTGGCATGGTCCTGACCCTGTGAATAGTAGCCATGAGGGCGGCGGGGTTTGGTGCAGCCACACAGGGGTGCCCTCACCTGCCCCCAGGCCATGCGGTGCCTGTGCAGGCTGCTGTCTTCACTCTCATCATGACTGTTTATCTGTGAGTTGAAGTGGATCTATTGGAAGTTGCTTCCACCATCCAGAGGCCCCATCACTCTGCATCGAGGCAGCAGCAGGCAAAGGGCTGCGTCACTGACATGGCTGTGGGCTGTGCAAAGTCTGCTTGCCCCCTTTGCCAGTTTTTCACTCGCCTGCCCCCTTCTAAAAGCACTAGGACCAAGTCATCTTGTGCAGCAATGTCATTCCCTGTTGTTTTCTCCTGCTGCGTTCCTGCCTGCCTGGGAAGTTGTCCCTGGTTGCACTTCCCACTGGTGCTGCTCGCCTGTGCCAGAGCGAGCTTGGGACACAGGCAAGGGACAGGGCCCTTTCCACCTCGTGTTCCTGTGCTGCCCTGTGACTGGCTGCCAAAGCTGCCCCAGCCCTGTCCAGGCAACAACCTCCTAGACCAGGACATGCAAAACCGCTTAGGAGACACCAGGAAGAACTGCAGACCCCGTCCTTGCCCCATGCCCAGAGCCCTCAGCAGCGCTCCCCAGCAGATGAGGAGCCCTTTCCAGCTGCAGCTGCAGGAAAAGCTGTCAAAAGGGTTTCAGAAATTGATTAAACTGTACCCTTATTAATGGAATGAAATCTCTGACTGCAGCACTGGGGGCAAAATGACACTCATACCAACAAATTAATTTACTAGCAGGAGCCCTGCATGCCTGGAAACTGAGGCACCATTGCTTCATGCTAGCATGTGCTTCATCTGTACGTTGGTGGTCATCTGCACCCACTTGTTGGCACCAGCATTGCAAAAGCAGCAGGTTTTACACCCTCACTGAGGTGGGCCTTCACGTGATTATTTTTTTGCCCTAGGTTTTGGCAGATTTGGTTTCTTGCTTAGCATTTGCAAACATCCTACAGCCGTCTTGCTCTCGGCACCACACAGTGAATCTATGGGTGAAGCCCACGCAAACAGACCAAAGATGAAGGATCGTTTCAGCCTGCAAAGCCTCTGACAATTAAATATACTGCAAAAAGGGCACAGACACATTCAGGCTCCCTATTAGGGAAAACACTCATGTGCTTAGTTTTAAGCATGTGGTTAAATCCATTCTTCTCTGCAAAATCTTTGAGACATAAGCACATGCCAAAGTGCATTCCTGAGTAAGGATGCTTCCCTGAACCGAGGCCATAATTCATTAAAACCCAAGGTGCGCTTATCCTACTTTTTCCCGTGAGCAGGGATGTGAAAATAGGGGAGGGGAAAAAAAACAAGCAAAGAATTAATTTTAATTTCAAGCTGATCTATGGTGACACGGGGCATTTGGTTTTGTTGAAGTAACTAGGGGAGTATTTCAGAAGGTATCTATATAAATCTTTTTAAAGGGGTTTCTCTTTCTCTCTCTCTCTCTCTCTCTCTCTTTCTTTCTCTCCTTTTCCCTCTAATTACCCATGTCTGGTAGTCTTGGATCTCAACTCCTTGTTATTTAAAATACATATTCATGGAACTATATTTTACAGTTGCACTGTTCTGGTTACAAAATAGCTTCTACTTTTCTAGGACATAATTTCATTTTGTTTAGCCAAGAATTCATTAAAGAAGCTATAAATAACCTCCTTTAAATATTTAGCCGTGAATAGAGGGTGGACTGGCATTGATGGCTTATTTTAGTACTAATGCAATATGCTTTAAAAAAAAAAATCCGCATTTGAGCATGAATCAAGTTAATCATTAACACTTCCAACGTGATTCTCAGGACCCATTGAAAACGGAGACTGCCCCCTCCCAAGCTTCGAGCTTGGGGCGTGGGAGGGCTGCACAACTTCCCCTCCGTTTTTTTCCTCAGCAGAACACAATTTGCTCCATATCACAAGGAACTGGCAGCTCCTCAGCTTCAGTGGGCAGCTCCCCTGGGCCGGGACCCTGGCTATCAGCACCCCCCATTTCCCCCAAGTCAGCCAGCGTTTTCTGCCCGTGAAACTGCACTGCCTTCCCAAGCCCCGGGCAGAACATCAGGCAGACGGGAGCAGCCTCTGAGTCACCTTAGGAAACGCAGTCCCCAAGTCTCCAGCTGGCTTTTAAGCCGGGGAGAAAAAAGTGTTGGAAAGGGGAGTTGGTGATTTGGTTTTAACCCATAAAGCTGCACTGTGAGGTTATCTGCTGTGACGGGTGAGCAAAAGACAGGAGCACACGGCGTGGGTTATTTGGAGAAGGTGCGGGAACGGCGTTAGCTGACGCCTTGTCTGTGGATGGCCAACATTAGGAACAGCAGACGCTGGTGACTCGCAGGCTGCGTGTTTACAAAGCCACAGAGCCGCGGCCAAAAGCAAATCCATCCTTACACCTCCCACGTTTTTTGCCTTCCTTTTTAGGCTGTGGTTTAATGATGTCAGCTGGAGAGTGACATCAGTTTAAGGTACCCCAGCTCCCCATGCCCTAGGCCAATGTTTTCCCTTGTTCTTGCTCAACACTTCACCCCTCCAACTGTGCAGACAGACGTGCTGAGCAACACATCAGGAGCCTCACGAGGTTCAAAAAAACCCTACACAACTAATGAAAAAAACCCCAAGCCCCGTAGTTGTTTTTTTTTTAAACCCGGCTCCACTGCCTGTCATTCAAGGGGTGGCCCCAAGAAAAGCTGTGTCAGCATGAGGGAGGGGATGGCAAGAGGACAGGCAGGAGCTGCTGGGAAGGGGCTGCTCAGGCCAGGGCTGCTCCCAGGCAGGGAAGGATCTGCAGCACGGTACCCCGAGTGCTGTAGTGCTGCTGGGTTTTGAAATCAAGTCGAAGCATTAAGACATTTTTCCTTAGTGCTGACTCCCTCTGGGCATTCCCAAGACAATTACAATGTTTTCTGAGTATACAAAAGAACTAGGAGATTTTGTAATCAGAGTCTGAGTTTATGCTTCTCTCCTTAAGAGCATTCAATTTCCATGGACATTCATTAGCAGGAGGTTAAAACACAATGGCAGAAGAGAATGGACTGCTTTTATGTCCATGTGGTAGTAAACACTTCAAGCTAGAAAGGCAAGTTCAAAATAAAACCCTCTCTGTGTTGTTTCCAAATTAGTAGTAAAGCACTAAAAAAAAAAAAAACCCACACAACTTTCACAGCTTTTTACTGAAAATTTAATTTTACAAAATACCCTTTTTCCATCAAAGAAACTTCCCTGCAATGTACATGAACCCAGCGTTTTATAGATCTGTACAGTGAGACATCAGAGAGGCTTGAAAGAAGGAAAAAAACTTTTAGCAGACACCTAGTTGCAAAACCTACAACAATGTGAATACAAGTGTGTCTTAAAACGCTAAAGCAAGTAATGCAATATAATTGGTGAATCTATTTGAAATGTGAAAAGTTTCCTTAAAATGGTCCATATGGTATGTAGAACATCACAGCTGGCACAAAACTGCCTGTATTTAGGTTTAAACACAAAAAACAATGTATGTAAGGAACAGTTTTTGAAAAACAACCCAAGTGCTGCTATCGTAAGGCAAACATACACAGAGGTGCTGACAGCACGCAGGGAGACCGACAAAGAAAGATGAATACTCAAGTGTTCAAACACTGAACTCTTCTTCCTTTAATGTTGCAAATAAACGTTTAAAAGATAACGAATGCCAAATTAACATAGGGCACCCTTCTACCTAGCTAGGTGCCATGCATGTAGTTTTACATAATCTCAACAAATGCGAAAGGAGGTGTGAGTGAGCCCTCCCACTCCAGTCGGCTTAGGCAGAGCCTAGTTCATCTGCTGCATTCTGGAGGCTTTGAATTTTGAAATCCTCTTTGGAGTTTCTTCCGCTGCTTCGGACAAGACTTCGTCTGATTTTCGCTCCAGAATGGTAGGCAGGACGGGGTGGGCAAGGACGGGGTGTGGTATTAAGGAAGGAGACAAAGGCTCCTTTTCTATAACAGTTCCGGAAAACGCCTACAACAGAAGAGAATACTCAAAATGAGCTAATAAAATGCAAATGTGCAGCTATGCCCATAAGGTCATTACCCTATATTAGCCTGATTAGGATTGTTATTTCTTTTAATCAAAAGTAAAGAAATATCTTTAAATCAATGATTGTTCCTTGCATAAGTAACCAAATTGTAATTAACCTCAAAATATAGCTTGTTCAAAGATGACTGAATGAAAGACAGTGTCTTAAAAGTACTACTTAATCTCATTCCTACTGCATAAATGATCTAAAAATTTGCTTCCTCACTGACACATGCTCAAGAAATAAAACAGCTGATGTAATATATAGTTTCATTTTGGATAAGAAATGGAGATATTTTGCAAAGTTGGCGTATGTCAGCATTTCCATCATACGTCATATTTTATGACTTAATATCTTCTAATTGCATCAAGCTGACACACTGCATACAAATTGGCAAGAACATATTTTGTTTGTTCTTTTCTCCTTACCAAATATGATCAAAAATGGTGAAAGCAATTTATACAAGTATAAAGAGAACAGCAAACTTGCTTCCAACTATTTCTCTATATAAAAAGTCTAAGAAAAAAAATATTTATTATTTTAAAATGATAATTTATATGCAGCCGATTCTATGGTAGAATCTTTTTAACTTAGCTGAGAAATGACCGTGACTTTTGGAAAACATTGGGAAAAAAGCATCTTGGAGCTACTTTTCATAAAAGTATTTAAGAACAAATCACCCTCATATGTACCAAAAACAAAGTTCAGAATGCCTAAGCACAAGGGGAAGCAGTCTGCATCCCAGGTTCTTTTCTTACAGGACCTGCAAAAAATAAGCAGGGGGTTTTTGTTTCCTGCTCCAACAGCCTGAGCCCACCTAAAGCCGTGCCTGTACACCAGTGCCTGTACACCAGTGCTCTGTTCAAACACCACGCTCATTTTCAAAAGCCTAAGGTGGTTGTGGTGAAATTAGAAACAAGAAAAGAAAGTTAGTGTGTTGGAAAAGCTAATGGAGAACTGATGTATTTCCAACACCCACAAAACCAACCAACACAACAGACTTGAAGAAGGCATGTCTTCAACTGGAGTGTTTTGCTCACTCTCCTTCACTTACTTTGAAACTACATTACACTGGAGAGAAGAATCATGCACTGAAAATGGACTAACCGGTAACATCTAAAGTGTACTCAGACGTTTTATAAAGACACAGCAAATATATTCCAGGAAGAATACAATGTGAAGTGCTAACTCTACAGGTGGATCTTCCACCACGAATCTTCACATCCTGTCTGGATTCATTCATAGCTGTGGGTATGAAAAATGATGATAAACAATAGCTTTTATGAGGAATTCATTTACTGTCAAAAGTATTTTTTCCTAATACTGTGTTTTCATTGAACTTGCCCGTCGCATTGAGAACTCCTGAAAGCTCAGTTTCACCTAGTTTGAAAGGATTAGCCTAAGTCCTTACAAAATAAAAATGCAGAATACTCTATGCCATGAATTTCAGAGCAGCAGCTACATTTAATTCTTATACTCATCCAGTCACTAAGCAACTGTATGCTTTCCCTTACGTCACACGGTCTCTCCTTTATGATGAAGCCCTGGACTTTCCAAACGTGAAAGAAGATCTGTTGGGGATCACTAATGGCCCTAGTCTGGAATAGGATGAGCAGAGCTGTAATGTTTCCTTCCACAGAGCAGTTCCTTTGTTTGTGGCAAGTCCAAATAATCACTCATCTGATATTTAAGCATTTTAGAACTTAAAACCACTACCTGGAAACTACCTGTGTAGTAGCTGTGCACCAGAGTAATGATAAAACATAGTTGCAGAGAATTCACCCCTCCCTCTTGTCAACTATGAAGTGCAGATTTTCCTTTTTGCTTTTTTTCTTATCCTGCTGTATTCCCTACAGTGACATTTTCAGGATGACCCAGTAGACATGACACTCGTTTCAGTAACACTGGCAAGTGACTACTTTGTCAGAGCCTTACGGAAGAGCTTTGGGTCTCAGGAAAGCCACTTGACTCACTCTGCCCCCAGGATGCATGTGACAGAAGCCTGTCACCTGATAACGTCCTTCTGAAGCAAACTAGGTAAGAGGTAGAAAATTATTTTAAAGAAATCAAACTGATGGTATAAGGCAACTACAGTCATTAGATTTCTCATTTTTATCCCTGCCAACAATCAATAATTAATTAAAAACTGTACCTCGGTAGTCCCTGAAGAGGGAGGAAGCTTTTTCGGTAGCTGCTGCTGCCCCTCCTCCTCCTCTTCCTCCAGTATGCCTTCGCTGTTGTCACTCTGAGTAGCTTCATCACAGCTAATACTCCTCTGAACTCCTCGTCTGTCATCAAACTCAGCAGCACTGTTCTCACTGGTATCGCTACAAACACTGTTCTCTCTGCTTCGAGACTTCAAAATTGATTTACGAGGGACATATTCTCCATTCACAACATCAACAAAGACTCTATAAAGGAAAACGTTAGCTTTAATAAACCATTTCAGGATCAGATGACAAATTTACAGTGATCTTGCTTTGTCTTTCCTACAAATTAATTATGATGTGCTTTTCCAACTTTTTCGCTGCAGAATCACAATACTGTACCTTTAGAGGCATTTTATTTACCGACGTACAAGAATCAATTCTGCAGAGCAAACACTGTTCCGCCTTTTATTCAAGCTTTAAGTTGGTGCACGACACTCCTGCAGCAGAAAACGCGCAGCCCTCTGCAAAGTCTCAGCAAGCTGAGTTACAGGAAGTTAGAGGACAGGTAAACTAAGTGATTGTCGGGGTTGTTTCTCTGAAGAGAAATGGAAGGTCGCAATGGAAGAAGTTTTTCTAGAATGAAATCCTTGTCAACTGTAGAATATAAAAATGAATACTTGAAACATTCATCGCCCATGGAAAGGATGGAGCTCTTTCCTGACAAGTGCCGTAATCTTCTGCTTTCAGTTTTAAAAAAAAATAAATTAAAAAATCAGCTTTTAAGATGAGATTAACAGAAGGAGACTTTTCAAGTATTAACAGACAGTAAACTGGTAAGAGGCCTCTTCCTACAGTTTGTACTCCACCTCCATGGCTTTAAAGAAGTCAAGGGTGGGTGGAGGAGAAAGAGTGGCATTAGAAGACAGTGCCAATTTTATCAAACTCCTAAAGGAGGAGCCCGATGTCTGAATGAGCTTTAAGGGTGTTACTTGTTTCTCAACAACTTTATTCACCAGTCACTCATGAGAACAATTGCCTATCTGCAGAAGATGGAGTTCCTTTGCAGAGCATCATAAAAGAATCCTCTACCTCATCTTCAGCCCCAGCAACTGTAATTACAGGATGGGTTTTAACTTTTCATGTTCTGCAACATGGTTTTTAAGGTGTTTAGGTGCCTGAATGCACTGACATACAAGTGCGGTGCAATTTTCACAAGCTCTGAATCAATCGACCTAATAGGTGTCTATGTTCACCTTTACAAACCACAATACTTGTTTTTAGCTCTCCCATTTCCTTAGTTCAGCATTTTATACAGTGCTCTATGCCCAACGTTGTTTTTCAAGCTCTCCTGAGCATGGGTGTTCTACAGGCGAGCACTTCATTTTACAGAGAATAGACACAGTGATGGACTCAACTCAGGGAGACAGAATCCAACAGAAGCCATGCAAGGACCTGAGTGTGTTCGGAAGATAGGGGAAAGAAGGGCCAAACCCCTGGAATCAGTAACTGGGAAGGGAGAATTGCAAGTCACAGATCTGGCTGGTTGTTTTAACCGAACACAGAAAGAAGCAAATAACATGGCATTAACCACAATACGTAATGTAACAAGCTGCTGCACTCCTTCATATGGGTGCTATGTATTGGCAAATTCACCCCAATTCCAGAAGCTCTGAAGAACTAGATAAATGATGAATTGCCAGTTGGGAAAGGAAATTTTAAGCTCAGAAATGTTTTATGGATGTGAAAGCATGGCAGCCAGGCTGAAGCCACAAACTTTCATTTTTAAGTAGTAAATCCAGTTCCAGCCGTTGCTTTCAGGAAATAGTAGGCTCGGTCTCATGCTATAGGTGAAGAGAAATGAAAAGAGGGGGTCTGCTAAGGGGAGAGCTCACGCGCCGACACTATAAATTACACACCGGTAAATGTCTGCCGGGGTTTTGATGTTCGGCAGTTCTGGAGTTGCATGGCCATTCCCATTGCTGTTCTTCCTTTTACGCTTGGCCTCTTCTTTCTTTTCACTGAATTTCAAAGTAGTATTTTTTCCTGTGTTTATCCTTACCTGAAAATTGAACACAAATGATGGTCTAGACCATAAAATCAACAATCACTAGGCTGCAGATCAACCGACTTCTGATATTCTCCTACCCCCAAGCAGCTGCAGACTACAAAGCACAGATAAGTTAAACAAATGTATGAACACCAACATTCATAGTGTGAACTCCTTATTCTTTACCACTTGCACTAGGCCAGGGCGTTTCTTTGCACTAGCATGCACAGATTTTTCATATGTGACAATCTGCTTATTCAAACTCTGTTCTACAGTCAATTCCAATCAAAGGAAAAAGTAGTTTTAAAAACTCCTAGTCAGGATACTAAATTTTACCATAACAGAAAGGGATACATATGAAGATTTTTTAATACTACACTTGGAAATGCAGGACTTTAACAGTGGGTTTCAAGCATTTGAAAAAAATCCAATTAAATGTCACCCACAGTTAGCATTCCCCATTACTCGCAGGATCTAATATTTTCTATCTTAGATACGGTGTATGTGTTTTATGCAATCTCCTGAGAGATAAAAAATAATAAAGGACAAACCCTTTTAGGTTCAACAGTGTGAGAGAAAAATATAGTTGGAACAGAGCTATCTCCAACATCTACATCATCTTCATCATCACTGTGATAGTAAGTAGAGCCATTGATTTGTCCACCAAACAAGCCTGAAGTTGTTATTTCTTCATGGAAGCTGCCCTGAGTAATACAGTCTTCTGTTCTAAACGTTCCATTCAGATCTGTCCTCTTCTCTTCTTTCTCCTCATCCGAGGAGGTTGTATCTTCTCCATTTGTCTCAACTGTATCAGGCATCCTGTGAAATGAAAAATATCCACATGAACTACGTGTGGCAATTCATACTCGAGAGACAGGCATACAAAATCATGGACAAGCCTGGATATAACTTCCTTTACCTTTACCCAGGTACTAGATTTTTAGCCAGACCGTGGAAACTTTTTTGGACTCTGCAAGAATGACTATGTCCTTTTCACATCAACTGGAAATACCCAAACTGTGACATTCTGGCTAAAGACATATGTATTGCTTTAGGATTAGAATAGATCTAAGGATGTCATTAAACACTGACTGCGTGACTCCAACATTGCAAGCCATGGATTTCCCTAGCCTGTGGGAAACAGATTTTACTTCCCCCTTTCCTATTGTCACAAAATAAAAAAAAATACTCCAAAGCTGGACTGCTGTGGTGGCACAGAGGTAGATGGTAGCACCCCAGCCTTGCAGTGTATGCTTTGTTCATGTTCCACCCTTCTTCCACTACTGTCATTTTAACTGCATCGATCTAGGCAGCTATGTGCATTTACAGTGTGATCCTTTGTGTTCCACCAGAACCCCACACCTACCGCTTCCTGAACTCCAAACCTGGATGTGCTAAGCAGTACTATACCTGTCAAGTTCACCAAGTATCTCTTCTTGTCTCTCGAGCTCATCTAAGCGGGCCCACAGTTCCTCCTCTGACTGAAAGCGGCCCGTTGATTTCGTATCACTTCCATTTACTGGAAAATCTACCTCAAAAACATTAGATACTTTTGGCTTTGAATGAGGTTTGTGAGCAGTTCGGTATTTTCCTGTAAAAAAAAAAAATTAAAAGAAAATGCAATTACTAAAACAGTGATAAAAACCCAATAAAAAAAAACATTGAGGAAAAAACCCACGAAGGAATTAAGGAATATGGGCAGAACATTTTCCAGTTCAAATTATTGTTTAACTGTTTAAGTGAAACTGTCAATGAACCAGAGCACCAGTGCAGGATAATAGTCTCCGGATGTTAAGAAATACCAAGGCAAAGCAGAGATGTTTATTTACAAAGCAGGAGACACTGATCCTATGACAGTTTTATTACAGTGTGGGGTTTTTTACCTCTTATGCCAAACAGCAGACTTTGATTTGCTCTGATAGGTACCAACATGTGAAAGTGGCATTTGCTCACTGTGCCATTAATAGCACATTTTATTAACTGGGAAAACAAACCCAGTTTGTACTTTACCTCATTCTGGACAAAGTCATCTATATTTAAAAAGCCGAGTCTTTTTGGTCTGGGTTGGTTTTTTTGGGGTTTTTTTGGGGGTTTTTAATTTACACTGAAGATCATTAAAAATTATCTCCATGGTCATCTGAAAAAATCTGACCAAAATCTAGTTGTGAACCACTCACTTTGGTGACAAAAACCCACTCCAAAAAGCATACAAGCCCCTGCCTTTCAAAAACAATAAATATAACCCCTTAAACCTTCAGAGGTGACCTGAGATACACACTTGTGAGTAAATGGTTGTCACCGACAAGTTCTTGCTGGCATTTAAAAGCTTTACTCCAAGTAAGCTGGTGCATCCAGCGAGGATGGGGAATACTTCTGGCTGTTTGAGTGCTGTCTAGCACACAGGGGACAAAGCTCCCGCTGACAGTACTAATGCTTCAGCTCTGCCTGTGTGAAGGGCAGGCCTGGTACCTTCACCCCCTTCTCCCCAAGACCAGGTGCTCCCAGGGGCGGTGACTGTCTCTGCTCCATCCCAGCAGGTTCCCCAGGGCTGTTCCCCCTCTCTGCCCATCACCACCTTGTTACCGGAGTGAGGACCCTTCCATCACTGCCGCAGGTACCCTCAACATTTGGACTGTACAGTGGGGTTCTGGTATCTCTACAGATCTTCAAGAAACCCATCAACCATAGTACAATGTCTTCATTATTTAGCATCCCTCAAGTTATAAAATCTCTTTCCATTATGCAATTGTTTGGCCATTTTTTTTAAATTTTAAGAACTCATGGCTTAAAGATATCCTTCTTCAAATACTTCATCTTATACTTTAATCCCAAGTTAAATACAAATTCAATAGCAACATTAAAAAGCAAACAGGTGACTGACTAAGAACTGTTGGAATGTGTGTCCTCTACTCTTCCACAGGATACCATTTTTCATCATCTCATTAACAAATGGCTGAAATGCATTTCATTGAGATGTGAATATAAATTGAGGTAAGCCAAGCAATGACAGTAGATTGTGAAGATTTCATTTGGTATAATGACAAAATAATAAATAAAATTTTCAAGGATTAGTTAACAATCTATGTCAATTGGCTTTTCAGATTGCACCCTCCCAATTTCTTTGTGTTACCCTTCAGTATTAACCACTGACTTGACTACCGAGGTAAGACCAGGGCTTCCTGAACGCCAGTGCTTCAACACAACAGTGCTTTTCCCTCCTCACGCTAAAAAAAACATGTCAGTTATGAAACCAGGTCAGATCTCAAAGACAACAGAAGACAAC